>JWIW01000025.1:0-266421 GCA_000966855.1 Fusarium sp. JS1030
TATTATAATAAAAGATAATATTATTAATTTAATTCTTTTATATTATAAAGTTTTTTATATCAAGGCTTATAGCTAGCTATAAAAAATATATTTTATAAAAGATTAAATATATAACCTAAAGAAAATAAATTAAGCCTTTAAAAATAAACTAGACTAGTAGTAATTCTAGTAGTAGCTACTATAGCTAGTTGGCCTTATAAATATAGTATACCCTTAAGGAAGCAGGGGTATCTAAGGGGGGGGGAAGGATGCCAGATAGGCACACACAGCAGGTGGAAAAATAAGGGGTGCCTTAGAAGGCGAACACGGGGAACTTATCAGGCGCACACAGGATTTCGGGGGGCCGCATTTTGCGGGCGAGAAGTCGCCAGGTGGTCTGGGCGGATTACGACGAATTGCAGGCACCATCGATAAGCCCCCTTGGAGATCTACTTTTGTACTTGGCTTAAATCTTGAGAGTTACTTCCAGGATTTGCTTATCAGCTCAAGCTGTATTTCCCAAGGCTGAATGATTATTGACAAGGCTGGATCGACGCTTCTGCGTGTCTTATTGGCAGAGAGTGTTCGAACTAATTTAGGCATCCTCGCCCTCGTAGCTAAGCAAATAGGAAACGAGTTCTACTTTGATCGACGTTGCACCACAGCGCTTAATTACCAACTCAGCACTTTGGATGCCACCAAGTCACATAAGATACGGACGCACCATCCCTTGAAAAATATTGTCAAATTTGTTCCAAGTTGTTGCGGGATATTGTTACTTCTCACCATCAATGACCATCGCCACCCCCTAGTGTCGTGGCTCTTGTTATCTCAACTAACCATGGAGCATCGTCCAACTTCGGACAACGAGAGCATCCAACGAGTCGGTACCGGAAGGAATTGGCTCGACTCGGCACTCCTTCAGCTACAATATGGGCCATGGAGCTATACCATATGGAAGATTTGCACGAGTTGGGATCTTGTCGCTGCTGTTGGATTCAACTATTACACCTTCGGTTTTAGTTGGCCGAGTCTTATCATCCCGGCCATGTCATGGGTCATTCCTCGCTCTCTATACCTGATTGAACGTAAGATGCTAGGCAAATCTTGGTTTATGGTTTATCTTGACAAAGTTCGTCTTCCTACCGCCCTGTTCACTTCTTCGATACACTATTTGGGGGTTTCACTCACTTTGAAGACTACCGTTCATGTATCGGCGATACCTTTTACCATCATAGCCGCGGCATTTTCCTTCCTATATCTTCAAGTCGAACAACTGCCTCAAGACAAATTTGTCTATCAGGACAGACTTTCATCTCCCCGCCACGGGAGCCGCATCCACATCACACCTGCTTCACCTGATCATGTCAATATACGCCTACTACGACTTCATCCAAAGCTTCCCTTTCGTGCGGTAAAAGGCTCTATTCTCAAAACGGGGTTGACAAGGGGTGAGCGTCCGGGATACGAAGCCATATCCTACACTTGGGGGAAGAGTCCAGTCAAAGATAAGGCGTTGGTCGTTGACGGTCGCGCGCTTGCATGTACCTCCGCAACATACAATGCATTGCAAAATAGCACGAGCTGGTGGCACTCGCGATATGTTTGGATAGACGCAGTGTGCATCAACCAGGAAGACCAAGTGGAGAAAGCAGAGCAGGTTGATTGCATGAGATATATCTACTCGCGAGCAACTGTCGTCAGGGTTCAAATTGACCCCTATATGGGAGAAGACACATGCGGCGCAGCTTCTCTCATTCGCAAGATCGCATGGTTCATCTACGACTTCAACCCCTCGTCATCTGAATTGGGCAGTTTCTTCCAGTGGGAAAAGGACAGTTGGAATCGGTGGAGCGCGTTAGTCGACTTCTTTGCCAATCCATGGTTCAGCCGCGTTTGGATCATTCAGGAGGTAGTTTGCGGATCTCCTGTTCGAGTCACATACGGTACCGAATTTATCAACTGGTATTCCATGGAAACCGCTGCAGATGCTCTCTTGCAACCTGCTTGTAAGGATTTACTCTTGCGTCATACCCGAGGTGCCGAGGCAAAAAAGCACGCAACAGCCCTTCAAAAGATCGTCCATACCAAGCAATTGCATCATGAGAACTTTGTCTACGCTCCATATATGCACACTGATCCTGACCTCAGAGCCCTCTTCTCCGTATCGTTGCCGTCACGAGTTCTGCCTTTGAGTACGTTGCTGTCGACGTACTGCCGATCTCAGGCTACAGACTCGCGTGACAAAATATACGCACTATTGGGATTAGTCATTGACAGCGTGTTATCATATCCATCGATATGGCCTGACTACGGACAGTCTTTGGATAAGCTAATGAGCTTGACAACCCATCACCTCATCAGTGCCCGGTCGTATATGGACATCATATCCTTCGTTGGAAATGGAAACGCAACCGCTCATGGCGAAGAGCATCAGCTCAAAAGGATCCAGTCATGGGTTGCTAACTGGGCATATCCGCCTCTTAGCATGCCTTTGAATGATCATCTTTCGTCGCAGTCAGGACGGACCTTCTATAAGGCGGCCACACATTTCTCACATGAGCTAAAGATCGAAGAAGATGACAAGCTGTCCATTCGCGGGAAACTTTTCGATTATATCACCGAAGTTGGACCAGAAGATTCCGCTGACGGTGCGGATATATGGAGCTGGGAGAGGTTGATCAAGAAAAACTCGGATGGCACTGTGGTCTTGATTGCCGACAGGATCAAGAAACTAATTTATCACCACGATAAGTCTCTGGAACTGGTGTCGAGGCTCAAGAAAGCCAAACCAAGACCACATGGTGATTCAGATCACGTCCGCGGGTGTTTCTGGAGGACCTTGGTTGGAGATCGGAGCCACTCTCAAAGACCTGCGATTTCGGAGGTGGGTATCATGTACGACGCCTGGCTTGCGGAATTACATGTCCTAGCTAGATCGCCCTCCCCCCAAATTACCGAACATGTACTAAAACTGTTCGCGACTTGGTTTGAACAGCTAGAATATTGTGCACTAGGTCGCAAGATCTGCATCACGAATAAGGGCTTCATGGGGATGGTACCAATAAGAACTCAGGCTGGGGACTTGGTGGCACTGTTCCATGGCGCTGCAGTACCATTTGTTATACGACAAGCTTTTGTTGCTGACTCAGAAGGACGGCAACATGCTGTCAAGTCAAAGGGAAATGCAGACGTGTATGAGATGGTTGGGGAATGTTACATGCATGGTCTGATGGATGGAGAAGGTATTGCCAGACCACAAACCTCGGATTTACTCTGTTTCCAGTAGTTTGATTGTAGTCCTTCAAGTCATTTGAGCAACTCTGCAGTATCATAAAGGGCAGCCGGGAATTCAAATTTAGATATGCGTTTGTTGTCCATAGGGTATTGCTTATATACATATTTGGGACCAGAAGTCAAGCTGACCGGGGTGCTATCCTTCAGGCGGGTTATTCGAAAATGTGGTAACCCATATCCAGGCTCAACCATAGGGCTTGAGTACATTTCATGCTCTACTTTGGTATTGTTCCTTTTCTTGAGATGTGTCGTAGTAATGCTAAATGAAGCCGAGAAGCACATGCACCCAATCAACCTTCGGCAGAAAGTTGGCTCTGAGCTGAAAGAGGCGACTAGCGACCACAAAATATTAGCACTAAGGTTACAAGCACAGACACCATCTAGTAGAGTCTTTCCTTTGGTTTAAACGCCTATGTGACTTTACTAAACCTCAGGTGATCTACGCGCGTTGTATACTCCAAGTGCACAAAGAAACTAAATATACCCATGTGTAGCGGCGATGTTAGCACGTGCAACACCTTGTAAAGACAATTAGCAACTGTCTTCTAAATAAAATGACTCAACTGAACGCGGTAGCATGCAACAGCTTTGGCATATTAGTCCTAGGCTGATATGGCGTCCGTTGGACTGTAATCGCCACGCTATTAATCGACGTTTCGATACGGCGTCTATCACCCTCTGACCCCCGCCGGGACTTTGAATTAGATTTGTTTTTTCTGTAAAAAGTCATTGCGGATATTTAGTTCCACGCTGAAAGTGTGATTAATGGCAGTTCATACTCTAATGTAGGACGGTGCTGTACAGGGTACCATCATGTTATGCGTCTCAGTAAGGGAGCAATGAGCCCCTTCTGACGTCATTGAAGCTCTGTTCCTTGCACGTTTGCAGGTCTCATATGCCAAGAGGTGTTCCGTACGGCTCTGAATCAGGCAAAATTCCTAAGATGAACCCGAGATTAAGATAAGTCCAGATTCCAACAACCAATACCCTGGTGAAGGAGCTTCAACCTACTCTGATGATATGATTGCCGGCGTAATCTGATCGCCATGAGTCGGGCCCCTGTGGCCATGTTGGACTCGTGGATAATCAGCGGGCGCGTCATTATGACCGCGCAGATCCTTGCTCGATCGTCAGTCTATCGACACAAAGGGTTCCGTCCAGAGCACTCCCGCCCTGTTTTGTGAGCCTGACTCGCAATCGCCCAAGACATTAACCTCTGCTCACCGTCTCACAGCATCATCCTCATACCAAGAGCGTAAGCCACTGGGAAAATTACGAAACATCACGCCTCACTCATATCAAAGCCACTCGCCAACTCGTCATGGATAAATTTCTACAGTCGGGTCTTTCGACAGGCATGTCTGTCGTCTCAGGTCTCCATTCCAGCAAGCCCAATTGGGTGAGTCCTGAACACGCTGGCAAAAACATCTTGCCCGCATCATTCTGCCCTGACGCCAGGTCTCGTGCAATTTTCCCAACCGCTAAGCACACCGTATCTGCGTCCTATATCTGTATTGGAGCTTGGCCGTGGGGTGACAAGGCGACATGGAACTGGGACGAGAGCCAGCTGCCAGCAGTCAAGGAGGCCTGGAAGACTCTTTACGATGCGGGTATCAACTTCATCGATACCGCTGAGTCGTATGGTAACGGAGAGAGCGAGGAAATCGTAGGGGAGCTGGTCAAGGGCCTCCCCCGTGAGAGCTTCGTCATTCAGACAAAGTACTTCAGCACACCGTTGAAAGGGGCCAATTTTATCCACCCGACCAATGCACCAGTCATCAGTCTCAAGAGCAGTCTGCAGCGGTTAAAGCTGGACTACGTCGACATCTATCTAGTTCATGGACCAATTCACCCACAAAGCATTGCGACCATCGCCGAGGGTATGGCTCAATGCGTTGAGCAAGGACTAGCTCGAGCCATTGGCGTTGCCAACTACGGTGTCGACGATGCCAATACAATGAACGACGAACTCGCGAAGTACAACATCCCTCTGGCCACCAACCAATGCGAGTTCAACATCTTACGGCGGTATCCTGAGTTGACAGGAAACATATCAACCTGTCACAAGAGCGGCATGATCTTCCAGTCGTACTCGTCCCTCGCGCAAGGCAGGCTTACCGGTAAATACACTACCGATAATACACCCCCAAAATCCCACCGCTCCAGCAACTACAAGATGAAAGACCTTGAACCGGTCATCGAGACTTTGCGGCATGTTGCCGAGCGACGGCGAAAGAGTATTGCAGCAGTAGCATTGAATTACAACCTCAGGAAAGGCGCCTTGCCAGTTGTTGGTATCAGGAATGTGGAGCAAGCAAAGTGTGCTATTGAATCGCTGGGATGGCGACTTACTGATGCAGAAATGGTTGAGATAGACAAGGTGAGTGTTGAGGGGCACAAAACGGTGCTTTGGCAGCAAGGTTAGAATCTGATGAGAGTGTTGAAATAATCTTTATTTTGGAGCGGAACTGGTATAGTAGGGAGATTGTCCAATGTCTTGTGTGGTGTACGGGACTAGGCTATATGATATTGTTCGTATTTTCTTACTTTTTCAACCCTTGGAGCATTCCAATCATGAGGCCTTGTTGGATAGGACGCCAACACATTTAAGCTCAATGTCTGAGCCGTATGGTAGTTCTTTAACAGCCACACATCTAGAATTAAGCTAATTAGCAGCTTCTTGTATGGAGAAAGTGGCGAGACATACGTTCGTGCTGGCATCAAGTCACCCCAGTAGGTCTTGTAGGCTGGCGACAAAATATCGGAATCGGAAATCTTGGTCAGGAAGACATTGACTTCGACCGCATCCTCGATGCTTGAACCAGCAGCTTCGAGGATGACTTTGAGGTTCTTCATAATTTGATGCTGGCCTCTGTTAGAACATTTTCCGAGACGAGGCATAACTTGAGACTTACGAAACGGTCAAGCATGGTCCCTTCAATCATCTTCTTGGTTACTGGGTCCGCGCCAAGAACACCGGAAACAAAGACGAATCCATTGGCAACAATGGCGGGAGTGTAGACACCGGGACGGAGGGGGTTGACGCCATCAGGGTGGACACCAATCTTGTTAGAAGACATTATAGTAAATTTCGGTAAATGATAAGCGAGTTCAATTGCAGCTCTCGATAGTCTTCAAAAAGGAAGGAAGGATTATACACGTCGAGACATTTACCCATTTATACCTCATGTCTACCAGATTACTCGGATCCAACCTTCTTCACTCTGGGTGCATTCACGTGGAGGGGAAAGCGTGACTTCACTATTCCAGAAGCTCTCGCCGACTCATGCTCTAAGACGGGAACGACACCGTCGCTCTCGCACACCCAAAACGGCAAGGCTTGTGTCGGCTGCCCAGAGCGGGTCCACGGCCCATCTTCAAGAGAGCTTATAAATATCTGAACACTCGTCAGACAAGTCGATAGACACCGAGTTTTAAAGACTTAAGCGCAGCAATAAAAAAATATTAGAACCAGTCATTGTACAGTTTTGAGCACTAATACCATTTGGGTCCTGAGAGATATGATTTCCTTAGACGAAATCCCATGTTCTTATAGACCACGCTACTCGATAAACAGGAGACTAGTAGAGTTATTTTAACACTCCTGATCCAATCGGCAACGCGTGTGTGATGAGTCATTAATGTGCTACTGTACGGATGTTTTCCACCAATTTGTGGAAACATTCTTGACCCTCCTCCTTGGACTTGAACCTGTAAACCTATCAAGAGCTTGCTATAAGACTGCCTCTAATGGAACCGGAAATGTACAAACCAGCTCCACGGCGTCCGAAGAAAACAAACATTGTCCGTACTCGCACCGGGTGCATTACATGTCGGGAACGGAGAAAGAAGGTAGCTACCCAACTCCAGAACAACGATCTACAAGTGCTGAAGCAGACAGTGTGATGAAAAGCGTCCGGCTTGCTCTACTTGTGTGCGACTTGGCAAGCGATGTGAAAAATACAAGACAGGTTACAATTTTAGAAATGTGTCGTTTGCCGCAGGCGCAACTCCAGAAACGGAAGCTCAGGTTGTGAAGGTTACAACAAGCAATCGAGGGCCTGAGGTCTGTTCGCCTGGGAGCGATATTCAATCATCGCCATCAGGGTCAACGCCTGTTGGCAATGCACAAGCTTCAACACCTGATTCAGCCGAACTTGGGGAAGACAACACTGTTTATTTAAGTGAACCAGTTATCCAAGCCCAGAACGATGACGTTACACCCGCAAATGTGGGATCCAATGATCCTTTACTCGACGATGGCTTCGCCCTCTGGGCGGGTGATCTTGACAACGGAATATTACAGTCAAGACACCACCCGATGATCTCGTGTTCAATTCCTGCCACTTTTAGTGGAATATTGCCTGTAGCTGATGACATCGGCGGCACGTTGGACAATGACTGGCATCAACCTCAGGGTCATGAGAAGGTCGATGCGCAGCTACTTCTCAGCAATGCGTTCCATGATTCCTTTGAACCAGGTATTGACCAAATCTTCGACGAAAGCACACTTGTCACAACAGAGCCCCTATTGATGGCCGATGATGGAGCTACTGCCTACACGTCCATTATACCCTACCAAATACCCAGGAACCCAACACTTTTCTTGGTACCTGGCCAGCAAGTGGTATACATGGACTTTTGGCTAGATCAGTGTCTTCCAGCCTTGCATCCCATCTTCCAAAACTTTCTGGCACTCGGAACCCTCCCTCAAATCGTCACGGATACGATGATGGCGCTGTCAGCTGGTCGTTTGAGCCGACTGCTACCTCAACCCAAATCATTCGGAGTCCGGGATATCCCAGGTTTATCATTCAGGCCGGACGCGACTCACAAAACAAGCAGCCAGAAATTTTATTACTCTGCATTGCGTGGGATATCCGATTGGGTTCAGCAGAGCAAGGAGTCTCAGTCGCCGATCACGCTTGCTGTCTTGGTTCTGTTCTGCTGTTGGGAATCGTCGATGGGCAACTTTCAGGACTTCGCCATCCACTCTAGCGGAGCCACAAAGCTAATCCAAGCCCAAGAAAGCACCTTGATTCAGCAGGGCTCGTTGGGCTATGGGCTCATGGCAGCCTGGGTACGAGCCCGGATGAATAATTGGTGGCGACGCATGCACTTCAGCACAGTAGACTTTCAACGAAAACAGGCGCCAGTCTCGATCGAGCCTCATGTTGAGATGGTTTTGGGTCTGGCTGGTGACTCAAAAGCGTCCGTGTTGATGATTCTTTGCGAGTCACTCCGGATACACTCTTCAGCTGTGGTGGATTACTGGGACTCCCACGCAGCATCTTCATCAACTTCCCCTAGCGGCGATGCATGCCTATATCCATACACGTTACTCATGAAAGCGCAGTCGAAGAAGCTGAGTACTTGGCACACAAAAGTACCACTAGCGAACCTTCCTATTACGTCCTATCCTTCAGCAGCACCTCCAGTAACACAAGGCGATGCCAGCCTCACTGTGGAACCGCTGCGTTTTCAGTCGCACGATTCTGCGATGAATTATGCCTACTATGTTACATCAAGAGTCATCCAAACTGGAAGTTTGACACGCACTCAGTCTTGCAAAGCTGACGCCGTGACTCTAGAAGCGGAGCAATGGGTGTTCATTCTTTTGCGGATAGCCGCAGGACTCGACTGGGAAGCATGCATCCGCCTCAATACATACGCAATCGGCTTTTCTGGTCTGCTTCTCGTCTGCGCTATTCACTCTCCCACCTTGGCTGTTGGCCTCTGGATCCAAGACTGGCTTGAGGAACGACAGAGCACAAGTCACCTGGAGGAAGGCAGTTTTCCAGTGTTACAGATCCTCCAAGTTCTACGGGCTGTTAACAACGAAAGAGCTGGTGGGCGGGACGTCTATGCTGTCTTTCAGACAGTGGACGACGGTGGCGGCGAAGGCAAGTTTCACTCATATCACAGTCAAACTCTGACATCTGTCATGGTCTATGGGAGGAATAATGAGTCCAAAGAGCTGCTTTCCTATAGTATCCCTGTTTAACAGTGCGCTTATTTTCGGTTAATCCGCCAAGAGGGCAGTGTTGTTCTAAAACCACTGTCGATATTGAGGTGGGCAGACAGAAGTTACCTTCATAGAGTCATCGTTTATGCCATCTCTCTCGGAGTTGTTCACGCCGTCTGAAACTCGACCATCTCCCCACATCCTAAAAGCCTACCGCCGTTCACCTTCCCTAACTACGAACGCGCCATTTTACCGCTCAAGACAAAAACCATTTTTGGGTGATGTCCTTGGGGCTCAAGAGAGCAGCAACTGACACTTCAGTGGAGAACCGTCGCTCTCGCGCACTGGATTGGGAATAGCGTCACACCTCCGCACCCGCCGACTGTCCGGCGACATGTCGGACGACGATCTGGGCCAGCAATTAATAGTAAAAAGTCAAATACATCTTGAATCATTCTTTAGAAGTAAGGATTTTCTAACGCACAAATCTTTTGGCAATTCATATCGATGTTTGACAGCACATTCATCGTCGGCCGTCAAAATGTCAGTCCCGCAACGATTCGCGCCCTCATTGGACGAACTCCGTCAGTTCTACGTCGGAAAAGATATCTACGATGTCCCCAAGCCGGCAGCGATCCTAGATGCTGCAAGGGTTAGACGACATTGCGACTCGATGCGTGACGCTGCCAATGCTCTGAATGTTGGATTCCGTGCACACGTCAAGACTCACAAAGTCAGTCCAGCAATTCTTACTGCACGGGCACATATTGATCATTAAGTACAGACTGTCGAAGCCACACGACTTCAAGTTGGAGAAGGCGATGATGACATCAAACTCGTCGTGTCGACTCTAGCAGAGATCGACCACCTTCTTCCTCTCCTCAAAGAGTATCAAACCGCCGGTCGCAAGCTTGACATCCTCTACGGCATTCCCCTACCACGCTCTCAAGTTCCGCGACTGGCAGCGCTTGGCACTAAGCTGGGAAACAACAGTATCTCAGTTCTTATCGATCATCCTTCCCAACTTAACGCAGTCAAGACGTTTTCTCAGTATGCAAAGTTCCCCGCTCGAGTCTTCTTGAAGGTGGACACGGGGTATCACCGTGCTGGCCTTCCACCATCATCGATAAACAAAAACGGCCTGATCGAGACTCTTGCAGAGCTCGAATCCAAGGGTGAAGCCGTATTAGTTGGGCTGTACTCGCATAGCAGTCTAAGCTACAAAGACACGACCGCAGACCAGGCAATGGCCAATCTAGAAGGAGAGATTCAGGGATGTGTTGATGCTTTGCATGCTCATTCCCATCTATTCACAAAGGACAAGAAAATCACTGTGAGCGTTGGAGCCTCCCCTCAAGTCACGGCTGTTGAGAACTTGATCAGCTGGGAGGGACACCTTTCAACGGCTGCTGCATCCTTAAACAAAGCCATTTCTACCGTTTCAACTGGTAACACAGGTGGACTGAAGACCGAGCTTGAGCTGCATGCTGGAGTATACTCCATCCTCGACATGCAACAAGTATCAACCCACTCTAGAATATCTCTTGGGTCTTACGAGGACGAAATTGCAATCTCGGTCGTTGCAGAAATCTGCAGCGTTTACAACGACAAGGAACGATCTCAGCCCGAAGCACTTGTGGCAGTCGGTGTCCTTGGCCTCGGCAGAGAACCCTGCCCTTCGTACCCCGGCTGGGGGATTATCAGCCAAGCTTCTCTCAAGTCGAAACTAGACAGACGGTTGATACTTGAGAGGGTCAGTCAGGAGCACTCTATCATTGCGTGGGAGCATGATCAGGGCGAAAACACTGACGACTTGCCTGCCATTCCTCTCGAGGTTGGACAAAGCGTTGTTGTGTTCCCAAACCATGCTTGCATCACGGGGGCATTGTATGGGTGGTATCTGGTGGTTGATTCGTCAGATAAAAAGAATCCAACCAAGATTGTCGATGTGTGGGTAAGGGCGAGTGGGTGGTAGATACGGTGCATGCGCTTAGTAGAGTGATTGAAAAATATTCAACTGAAATTCGACGGAAATTCAATTTTGAGAATCCACTGAAATTCGATTGAGATTCAATTGAAAATCGACGGAAATTCGGCGGAAAATCAAGCGTCTAGATTATAATCACAAGGGACATACAATCAAGTTATTAGCTCTAAATCAATATTCTATTTTTATCTATTCTATTACGCCTTAAGGCTATCCTCAAACAGCTTCTGTAGTCGTGCACCCTCACTATCGGCAACCTGTCCGTGGGTCCTGATGCTTCCGTACGGGTGGTAAGGGAAGGGTCTGCGATTATCCAGTCAGCAATCGCTCGACGAAATAACTCAAAGTGCCATGGCTTACCCATACTCAGGCACAAAAGTAATGACATCGCTGTCCTTGCTTCGTGCCTTGACGATGCGCAGCCACAGTCTCTCAAAGAACTCTCGCTCCTCCTTGAAGATGGGGTCCTCGGGCTCAGGGCACTGAGATGACTGGGTGGTGCCGATACGGGAGTGAATGTGGAAAACCTATCCGACCTGTCAGCTGAAAGGTGGCTTAATGACGGGTAATCGACTCACCCGAGGAATGAGCAGGTCGAGGATCTCCTTGTCCTCTTCGCCCAGGTCGAGAAGTCGTTCGCAGCACACGACCCAGTGGGAGATGTCTGCTGTGACCTGGAGACTACAAGACAGTAAGCACGAAGTTCAGAAAATTTGAATCCTGTGAGCATACTTTGGCACGCGCTCCAAAACATATTTAAAAGCATAGGGAGTGACGAGCGAGCGGTTGCGGTGCGTCTCATGGCAAACGGTGCCGGTCAGGCCTAGCTCCTGGTCGATCTCGAGCGTCTTTTTGTAAAAGTAAACTGACTCATCCCAGGACCAGTAATCACTAATTCGCAATTAGCATCCGATTTTGCAGTAATTGCCGATGCACTCACGCCCCAGACTGAGCATTGATCCTCACAGGTCGCAGAATAGAGGCCAGCTCCAGGTTCTTGCGGTAAATTTCGAGGTGAACATCGGGAGTGAGACCCTTGGGTCTGGCGCCAACGTAGCCAGCCCAGGCAGTGTGAATCAGAGCCGTCATCTCAAGCCCAGCATCGTCGGCGATCTTGCGCAGCTGTCGCAAGTTATCGGCAGATCGGTCAGTGATGTCAACCTCAACGCCAGCTATCCAACATCAGTTTTGCCCTTGATCTTGCTTCAGTGAGAGACAAACCGTAGCCCTGCTTCTTCAAGTCGGGGAACCAGGGGATCCAATTCTCGAACTTCTCTCCGGAATCGATGCCCCACACGGTCCTGAATCGCTTGATGACCACCATTTTGACAGAGTAAGAATACGCACAAAAAAAAGTCAGCAGCAGTAATGAAGTGAAGAAGTCAAGTCTACGCCCCTCGCGCATCTCGACGCCCAAAACATTTTTATATCTCAATGTCCTGCGGCTTAACGCACAATTCGCCGGAGTTCCTTGCCAAAACGAAGCTCCAAATGGCGAAGTGGAGCCTTCTGACAGAAAAGGCAAAATCTCGCCGTCGGGAGGAATTTCCCTTTGTGGCGTCTTCTCCATCATAGGCTTGGAGTTGGCGGGGAGGTGTCCGATTCCCGCCGCCAAAGCCACCGCTAAACTCCACCGTCAAGATGCTAGAATTGCCCAATGGACCAGAACAGGAAAGGAAGACTCGAGTAATTGCCCCGCGTGCGAGTGGATAATCAGGTTGCGTGTCTTCACGTGACGAGTATCCTCATCTTTGGCGTTTCTTGCGAGATGTTTCCCCGCGGGGCTAAGGCGGAGGGCATCAAACTACCCTAGGGCAAACGAATGGGGAAGGCTGTTATATCTATTAGGAAGAGACCTGGCGTTAGAATCAATTATAGTTGATCGAAATACATTTTTTTTAGTGCTCATCACTTTAATTCGTTTTGAGGTGGCGGGAAAATTGCACCCGAGTTATCATCGACATTTTTGTGTTGCGATAGATTACATGGATTGGTTAGGCCTTTATCGTTCACCCGCTCACTCAACACGTTTTCTCTACAAGCGCGATAAATCTAAGAACAGTATGAATCTAGCCTTTTTGAGTCAATAGCAACCATAAGGCGCCCCTAGAACGCGACTTTTCACGCGTTTATGTGACATTTGTAGGGGGATTCTTCCGCGCAAAGACCTGCAATGCTATAATCTCATTTGCCATAAGATCATAGCAGATAAGAGCACAGATCCACCACTGTTCTGCCTTATCTATTAGTGTTATAGCAGAAGTACGCCCTGCCCTGCACGGCAAAAGAATCCAGGAGGGCAAATTTGTGGATTCGTTGTATTTCACATCACGCTTTTGATTCTATAGCGTACCTATGGACATTAGTTCCGTCAAGACGACGCGCTCAACCAAGTAAATAGGAGCCCACCCTAATGACCCCAAAAAACCCTCTCTTCGTCCCTCAGAGACGGTCGAATAATTTGCTTATTCAGCCCCCGGGGTATATCGTACTTTCCCTTTGCGCGACCACCTTGGCATCTTACTTGCCTGATACGACGCTCCATTAATAACCATGTTCGTGGCATTGCCTGCGCATGATTTGATGGACGTATGGACGATCCTTTAAGTGGGCAATTGCTGCCTGGCCGTTGCCCCTCTCGGCAGTTGGAAAAAGGTGCCTGCTACGGAGTCGCGCCTTCATTCACATTCTGCTTGATTTGCAGCGTTCGCCAAGGGCTAGGGTTCTTGGACTTCGTATTGGCCATTTGCTCGCATTGTTGACCTCGAACTGTGACAATTAGCTAATGTTTGCAGGAGACAGGCGTCATGATGTGTGTGGGCGGATCTGCGTCGGGGATTAACACCGGCCTTTCTGTCCCCCCTTAATAGGCAAGAGATTGACTAAACATAATAAAGTTTCGCCAAGAGTCAGGTACCTTTGACCAAGCAACATATTGTGGCGTGAGACAACCTAGATTACAACCTCTCAACCTCGTAAGTTGACCAATTAGGGCCTTCGCCCCCATATGGGAGGATTTAGGCTCCAAGATATAGATAGTGAGCTGACAGCTGTTGATTCGAAAGCATATTGATGAAATGTGAGTAGCTTTAGGCCGTCCTAAATGCTGGAAAGTTCTGATATGACTTTTAGGAGGTGGATTTCAACTACATGTTTCTCGAACCCACAGCAGACTCGTCATAGAGGCCTCGGTTCACCACATTAGGGCTGTTATCTAGCACCAAGACAAAAATGAATTCATCCCTGTTACTCTATTTACCACGGAACCTGAGGCTGAAAGGTGTGGATGGGTGGGACATCCGTAGGGACACTCGGGCCTTGCAGAATACAGTAATGCCCGACCACAATAGGTTGATCGGCGGGGTAAAAATAGAGTTGATCCTTCTTCCGCATCTTAAGTAGCAGTGGAGACTGTTGCACCGGGCGCATAGTTGCCAACTTTCTAGGATGACTGGCAAGGACTATGCCTTCCCAGAAGTAAAGGAAAAATAGTGTCAATGACAATGTGTTACGCCTGGCAGGATATCTAAGCCACCCGAAGATACCACTATTTGGATCCTTCGTATGAACAATCCTTCGAGCGGACAGTGCTGGTATGATCACTAAACACCACAAAATGAAGAAATGTGAACAAGCCGGAGACGCGACACACCGCCATATAAAGCGTGTTGAACGCCACCTTTAACAGCCGTGTAAGTGCTTGGTACACCTTCCAACCATCGACATATCAGCTAAACCGACCTTCCCACTATTTCAGGTGCAACCATGGTTTCGAAACTCGCAATCTGGAGCCTTTTTTTGATTGAAGCTTCTGTTGGGGCTCCGAAATTGCCTGTTGAGCTACATGCGCGTCAGGACGACCCGTTCTGCGGAGGAAACGGCGGAACGTGGAACGCCGACACGTGGAACAACAATGGAATGACCGACTTTGTCTTCAATAGGCGAGTTTTAGCTGAATTGTCTCTCTGTAATAGATGGCTGATTACGTGTGAAGATGCAACTATTACTCGGGAGTTGGAGGGGGCTCATGGCCACCTGTCGAGGGCGTTCCTCGGGCCTTTGCTGAGTATGGAAGTAATGGGAAAGATAGCGTGTGGAACTGGCCGACTGATGTGAGAGACAACACACGAGTAGAACTTCTGATTTACATAGTTATACTAACCTCAATGTATAGTGCCGAAGGTATGCCGCTAAATAGGCTCCGCCGGTGCCCCTCGAAGGGTGATGCTAATCATAGTCAGCGCTTCGGATACCTGCTCCGTTTCAGATACCGGCCTCACATCCGTGGAAGAGTGCTCAGCTGAATGGCAGAGGGGTCTAGCTCTTTGGGCTATGCGCAACTCTGCAAAATTCATTCAAGTGGTGAGGCGCTCTCTAAGATGTCCCGTCCCTGGGAGGAACTAGTTACTGACCAGACGATACCATCCAGTACTACGACGCCATAACCGACGCCTTTGACTCCAGCGCTCTCAAGACGGCCGATATCGTTGCAAGCTTCATTCCCAATGGAGATGCCAACTTCCAGATGGGAGCAAACGCTTGGGTCATCTTGGCCTCGGGCGTCATCGGCGCCGCCACCTCCTTCATGGGACCCGCGGCGCCCATCGGCGGAGGTGCGGCAGCTATCTTAACCATCGGCATCGGGCTGATGGCGGGCACCAAAGAAGCTGCCGAAGATCCTCGTTTCACCAACTTTGCCGACTTGCAGTCCCGTCTGAGCGACATGAAGATTTCAATGCAGACCGCGGTCGAGACGACATTCAACCGGCTGTACCGCAACACGCCGGCCGCTGGCGATGCGGCCGCAGGGACTGAGCTCTCCAACATCCTCAGCAGCGGCGCGTGGGCTCAGCAGGATATGGCACAGCTGAAGCACAGCAAATCAGAGCTAATCACAGCCATCCATGCTGGCATGATCAGCGAGGCGTGGAACTCGGGAAGCCACTATATCGTCGCTTGGCGCAACGGCCTGCTTTCCGACATCAGAGGCCACCAGCTGGAGCCTTGCACGACTCCCATTGAGCACATCCTGGACGAAACCCTGTGCATTAATGGCCGGAACTACGCCTTCATCCGCAACTCGCCCAGGGGCGAGGTGTTTTGGGGGCTGGGTGGCTTCTCTACTGATAAACTCAAATCCTTCGGGCTCTCTCGCGAGCAGGTTATTGCCTCGTCCGAGTGGAGGCAGAACGAGGCGGGCACTTGGATCGACCGTTCCTACGATACCACAAGCAAGATGATGCAGTCTCTGGTGAGCAGCCCGCCCCCAGACGGCAGCTCGCTTGCCCAGTTCAACTTGGCCGTCTGCAACCTTGATGACGTTGGCGGCGAGCTCCGTACGGACCAGGGCGCATGCGTGTCCCAGATTGGCTGCCTTGCCTCTATTGCAGTTCTCAACTGTCAGCATCTGGTGATGAACGGTGTGCCGTTCCCGTATAAAAACAACCGGTTTGACTGAGGGTTGGCTACTGCACATGAAATTATGCATCGTCTCGCGTTAGAGAGGATATCTATTTAACTTTCTTAAGAGCTATTTTTATTGCTCTTTTCCCTGCTGAGGGAAAGGCTTTTATAGTAATAAAGAACACAGTAGCAACGAAGTTATAGGTCATGATACCTCCTGTCACTCTAATAGTCATCGCTCTCGATGACCCCCGCCCCTCGTATCCGAGACCAAGTTACAGGACATAACGGAAATGTGGATTCTATCAACAGTCAGTTCGAGTTGCGACGAAGGCGATTGAAGCTACTCACCTCAAAGTCTGTCATATCAGCAAAGTCGCCTCTCGTGTGGTCAACCTCCATCCCCAGAGCAGCTGCTGCCTCGTCCCTCTGCTTATTCCGGCGGATCAGAAGGAGCCTCAACAGAATAGCCAGCACCATCTGCGACACGGAGCAGGCAAGAATCACAATGCACCCAGTCGGATACTTGGGCGCCTCGGAAGCGAGGAAAGCATGGGGCCCAATGACGTTGCCCGCGCAATAAGCCGAAAACACAATAGCCGACGCCGTGATTCGCTTCGTGTAGCCGCCGAGGTTGGTCGCTGGCATCTGCAGAGCCAGGACTAGCGATGTGACGAAGGCGCCAACGATGTAGTACCCAAAGAGCGTTCCAACCTTGTGCGCCTCCGAGTTGAGCTTCCAGATCAAGCAGACGCCCGTGATAGTGGGCACGAGATACACTGCCATAACGATCGTCCGTGCATTGCGGAACTTGGAAGCGAGGAATGTTCCCGACAGGATGAAGAAGACCTGAAAGGCGCCCTGGGGAATACCGTACACAACGGTAAGCAAAGGATCTGAAACAAGACCTTTGATGATAAGTTTCCCAAAGTTGGCAATTCCCCCGTTAATAACCTCATTGAGAAGCGTAAACAGCGTCAGGATCCAAACTTGCGGGTCGAGAAGCGCCTCCCTGATCTGATACCACTTGATAACCTTATTCAGCACGCCAGTCTTGGCCAGTCGAGCTCGACCGATGAGCATGGCCTTCTCCTCGAGTTTGAACTGCTTGGCCGAGAGGATGCTGTCGGGGAGGAAGGTGATGAGGACGAGTCCCCATAGGACCGTGATGCCGCCGCAAACGAGAAAGACTGCTTTCCAGACCGGAAACGAGTTTATCTGGCCAATCGCAAAGCTTAGGAGACCACCCAGCATCGAACCGAAGCCGTTGCAGCAGTAGAAGACGCCTGCTCTGAAGGGCTGTTCCGATCGAACGTACCTAAACACAAATGAGCTTCCATCTCCTGCCCGAGGCTTCGGAGGGATTAACTCACCACATGGATACAATCATCATGAAACAGGTCGTGATCGGTGCTTCAAAGAAACCAAGGAAGAATCGACAGGCCGCAAGACCTGGAAAGTCATGGCACAGAGCAGTGAGCATCAGAACAGACCCCCAGCAAAGCACACATCCGCTAACCACCTTTGCCATTCGAGTCTTTTGTGCGAGAAACACCCAGGGGTATTCAGCGACAAGGTAGGCGAGATAGAAGATGCTCGCAAACCATGAATACTGGCTCTGCGTGATGCTGGTGCTCGTAAATAGGTCGAACACGGCTGCGTACGACATGGCCTGCTTGTCGATGTACTGCAGGACATATGTGCCGGCGAGCAGTGGAAGGACAATGAGGTCAATCTTGCGCACGAGGCGACGCTCCATGTCCTTGTCAGTGAGCAGCTCATCGAGATAGTCCTGAGAAAAGTTGTGCTCGCGGAGGAAGATCTCCGTAGCATCCAACTCGCGCACCTCGCCCTCTCCGATGGACTTTGTGTGGGACGTGACCTTTGTCATGTCGCCTTTGTCGTCACGCTTTACTTCGACCTGTTCGGTGGCCATGGTGTCTGAAGGATCAGGTAGTTGAGGCTAGTATCTAGGGATCTACAAAAGGCAGAAACAACCTCAGTTTAAATGTCCCCTGGGTCTTGATACCCGTCACAACACCTTCGTCCTAATCAAGCAACGCTTATCACCGAGAATGCGGGGGGCCAATCGGCTCCTGGACTTGATAAGCAAGGGTTCAACCATCTTGACTCGTGCGTGATAGCATGGGTGCGGGGAGCATCGATAACAGGAAGCAACGTCCAGGATGTTATCATCCCTGGCCAGGAGTGGAATAGTTGATAAGGTCGAGACTCAATTCGGGTCTAAAGTTGCCAAACCCGAAACCCGAATCGGCTCTGAGCTCCAATAGTCGCGCGATCTGTATGGCATCTCGGCGCTCAAATCTCATTTCCTAGATCTCGGATCTTAATTTTGAGCACCGTGAAGCCCAGGGGCGAGAGATTAGGAGCATCCTAAAAGATGTCTCGGCAGATCAAGTAGTTTGCTATCACCGACTCAATGGGATGAGGACGCAAGCCACCTACAACCAAGAGACTGTGTCGGCGATAAGGAGTATAGGCGCATTAGCTGGTCAGCATATCGCATAGGTGTCTAAGATCGGATGACGAATTATGGTCTGAGTTTGTGACGGGAACTGTGATAATTCCTCGGAGCGAGTGGAAAGCTGGGCTGCCGCTCAGACACCCGGCTAGCTTTTGACAAGGGTGTCCTGGTTCACCTCCGCTCCGAGGAATGAGAGAGGATGGCCGTAATGAGATTAGCGAGAGGAGGATGAACTAGTTTTGTCATCCCAAGGAGCCGTTTAATCCTTATACCAGCGATCTGGTAATAGACTACGGTGCTGCTACTTGTGGGGGACTCTAACCAGTCCCCAACCCCGTCCTAGGCCAGCGTGTTGGAGCCTCCAACACGGGTCAGGGTCGAATTAGAGACCCCACAAGTAGTACCTAGCAATAAGTGGTGAGGGCCAGGGAGGACTCTGTATTCTTCGTTTCAAGGCTTGCCTTCAGTCCCCAAGAGAAGCTTTGTATCAAATAGCAATAGAAGCAGGCATTTACAAGGTATTTCTCTCTCTTTGATATTAGACTTTTACTTATTAATTTTATTTTAAATTCTCACGACTAGTTGTAACAAAAGACCCGTTACTGCTGCGCCCGGTTTTTCCACCACTCCAATTAACCAAAAAGCTCACACAAGCTCTCGCCAGCATGCTGGTCACTACGCCCTCCCGGTCTCCAAGAAGGCTGAAAGCTCATGATAAATAAGTAAAATAGTATCAAGAAGCTCAAGACCGGTGGAGCGAGTAGCGCAAGGGCTACGTCTTTTCCAGGCCCTAGACGGGTGACCTCCACGATAGCATAGCTTTCTCGACTGCCGTTGGACTCACTGACCGGCTCTTCCACGATGCCTTCGCTATCCATGGCCCAGGTAGCAGCGCCATGGGCCATTCCCAGACCGAGGACATCCTCAAGCGGGTTCCTACTATTTGGAAAGGCATACACGGCGGGATGCTCCGATACTTTGGGCACCATGCTCTCAAAGTATCCAACAGACGCGGCATGCTCCTCCATGATGGCGTTCACCCCAATCGTAGCTGAAATGAAGAGGTTATTGTTGATCGTCTTCATAGCAGGGCTGCAAGGTTTCCCACCGGAGAGGTATTGCGCAAAGTCTGAGCCGTTGCCGTCTTCGGAGGCCTTTAGATCGAGCGTCACCTCTCGGTATTCGAACGAGTCGCGCGGATTAACGTCGCATGTTACCGCGTATCTGACCTCGGGATCTTTACTTGCTTCTATGCCTACGGGATCGTTCATGGCCTTGGCCAGACGAATTGAAAACCCGCGAATAGTGCCAAAGACGATTCTGGCCACCCCGACGGATCCCTCTGTCCCATCTGAAACGGGCTCCAGAAGCTTGATCATGACACTATCTTTGCTCATGTCCCTATGGAAGGACTGAACGATAGGCTTGTCTCGACCCTCGATAGTCAGACCAAGCTCTGATTCGGAAACGATGGAGACGTTGCCGGCCGGGTAACACTGGACAGGATTTGATACCATGACGGGCACGCATTGTATTGTCTTGGCTACAGACAACTTGTACTGAGTCTTTAAGCCCCGCAGAGCCATGCCCTTGTAGACTTGAGCCGTCGCCCCGACGGCTGAGCTCTTGACGGCGACTCCTGTATCCGCATATGCATAATCGTTGGGGTCCTGAGCGTTGATGCCGTCCCAAAGCTGCTTTGCTTTCCGAGGCGGGCAACGTTGATCATAGAGGGCACCAAAGAACAAGCTACCATTATCCAAGCGCCATGTATGTGCCTGTATAGAGAATTCGTCGGCGTCGGATGCAAATCCCACACATGGGTAATTGCCAGGGTCAACGTATTCTCGGATAACGCCGTCCGGAGTCGTCGGTTTGTATGGGATCTCATGATCAACCAGTGTAGGTGTCAGAGCCGTCACAATGGCCGGAGTCAGAAGTGTGCAGCAGAGGTAGAGAAGCAGGTAGTACAGATTTGGACGAGTGAACTTCTCGGCGAAACTGTCAATTCGCAGCACAGCTCGCCATTCCTTGTCGAGACGCTTCATGTTATCTGAACGAGACTGATCCAGGCATGAGGAATCCGAGTCTAAATTGGTGTCCTTTGACAAGCTGCGCAAGGGTGTCTCAAGTCTGCGCAGAAAGCCATGCTGCACACGGCTGGAGACAAACAATGTTGAGATGGATGCTGAGATCGTAACACCCACGACGATAAGAGTTTTGTGTAGTTCCTCATTGGGGATTTGTATCAAGACTTTTTGAGCCACCGAAATGAGAGCTATGATGCCGAGTAGAAGGACAAGGGCAAGGAGATCGAAAGTGAAGGTGGACGGGCAATTCCACATGTCTTGAGCACCAGAGGTGTTTAGTTAAGGGATTTGGGCGCAAAAGAATAGTTTATGTTGCATTGATGCAGACTAAAGACCGGTGGCAGAGTTTGGAGAATTGTTGTGCAGCGGACTCCAGATATACCGCACACATAAGGCTGTATTATTGACCACTATGGCCGTTTCTTGCTTCATGCCACCAGGTCCTTTCAGCTGGGCCTCGGCCGCACGCAGGCGACACTTGACCCCTACGATTGAGACTGTCAGACAAACAAGCGCAGCCAGCAATGCGGCCATGTCCCTATTTAGGACTGACAACAAGAACACAAACGTGCAAAGTGCAAATGTGATGCAACAACGGTTTGGAAAGTAACAGTCGTCAAGCGAGGTCAGCCACGGTGTTCAAAGACTAAAAATATGACATGTCCAAAGAGCAGCCTTCCTATTGACCCACGTCAGAAGTCGGCGCTTAAGCTCAGCTTGCAATGGCCTAAGGCTTTGGTGCAGCGCTGCCGTCAGATCAGATTAACAATCAGATATATCAATCAATTCAATCAATTCAAACCAGATATGGAATTCTCCCAGATCAACCAATTCAGATACGGGCGTCCGTACGTCTGATATATCTGATATCTCTTGCAAGGAGAGTGGTTACCCTAGAGTCACCGGATCATCTATATGTTCCAGCTCCGCAGAGTAAGGGCGTTCCCAAGAAGCAGCAGTGTTACAGGGGCCAGTCAAGCTGATTGGTCGGTTCCGAACCCCGGCCTGCCCAGGTCCGACGAAGGCAAATTAGTTACTCCTTTTTCCTGCGTCTCTATCCGGTACGACACGGCCTTAACCAGAGAAGTCAACACCCACCGCCCTGGGCTGTTCGGAAACGTATCTTGGCTGATTGATTTCGACCTGTCGAAGCTCCTACTAATTACAGCATACAATGTCGGAGACCACTTTAAAAGGTAGCCTTGCTAGTAGCCCATCGTCATCGCCGCCACCACCCGCATTTCCTCGTCTAGGGTCCCGATCCAAGTGCATCGGCAAGCAGTATGATGCAGCTTTGGCTTCAGCCTCAACTACCGATTCTTCCGTGGACGACCTTTACAAGATTATTTGGGGCCAACGACGTTTTGTTATCGCAAGCCTGTTGGATAAGAAAAAGAGCAGGGGCAGGCGGAGCTGGATTGGAAACCATGGCTGGTTCCTGGCAGAGTTGAGAAAAGACAATACATCTAGCGGGGATATCTGGTGTTGTCGGCTCTGCGATGATAAGGGCACACCGCGATTTTTCAATGCTCAGTCGACATCCTCGGCATTGGCTCATCTGTACAAGTTAGTGGTCTTTCCCACTTCCAGGCTATCACTGACGTTTTCAGAGCTCATGGAATCACTGAGACCTTCGAACCGGGTTCATCTGGCGATTCGTCGGTTCTCGATCTTCAAAGGAGCGCATCCAAGAAGCGGCCGGCTTCTTCTTCCCTCGTTCTTCCCCGAGCGAAGATAGCACGGATAAAAGAGCTCTCCGTTGGCTATATTGTTGATTCCAATCTCCCCTTTACTACTTTCGAGAGTTCCTATCTACAGGAGCTGTTCCGTCAGCTGGACACTGAACTTTATGCTCAGGTGCCCTGGGGTCGAACTGCAACCAAGAAAGATCTAGAGGACATACTCTCTTCAAAGAAAGCAGCTGTCAAGGAGGAACTCACTGAGGCTGTTACCCAGATACATCTCAGCTTCGATCTCTGGACCTCTCCAAACAGACTAGCTTTTATTTCGATCTTCGGTCACTTTATTGATCGGAGACACTCATACCAAAGCCGGCTGCTTGCTTTCAGGAGGCAGATCGGTTCTCACGCGGGTGAGAACATCGCTTACACCATAAGGAATGTCGTCTATGAGTGGGGTATAGATTGCAAGCTCGGCGTCTCAATCTGTGATAATGCGGCCAGCAACGATGTTTGCTTGCGAAGCCTATACGCAACTCTCGATGCCTCGATCACGAGAGCGGATACGGAGGCACGAAGGATGCGATGTTTCGGACATATTCTAAACCTTGTTGCACGAGCTTTCCTCTATGGTGACGATGCAGCTTCTTTCGAACTTCAATCTGATGCTTATGGCATGCTGGAGCAGGTTGAAGAAGACCTCGAACACTGGCGAGCGAAGGGTCCGGTTGGGAAACTGCATAATATCGTTCGGTTCATCCGAGCCTCTCCGCAACGCACCGAAGCATTCAAAGCACATGCAAGGGAGCAGGAGGAGGCAGACATATACAAGCTTGCAGAAGAATCAACGGCCGAGCTTGAAGTCATACAGAACAACGCTACGAGATGGAACTCAACCTATATGATGATTAAGCGTGCCTTGATCAAGCAGTCTGAGCTCAACAGCTTCATCCAAGAGTTGGGGCTAGAAGCAGACGCCTCAAGAAGGGTTCCTACGGCTGATATCCTGACTTCTGATGACTGGAAGGTCCTCAGGGAAGTTAGTCATATCTTGGAACCAATCTACAGTATGACGATGAGAACACAGGGATGGGGTACGAGCGGAGGCCATGGCCGGCTCTGGGAAGTCATGACAGGAATGGAGTTTGTCTTGGAACACCTCGAAGGCTGGAAGGCTCTCTACGAGGATGAACCCGCTGGCCCAGCTGCGGAAGGAAGATGTATGACCCAGGGGGAGGAGGCCGGACCGGCCACGGGTGTGAAATCAACACTTGCGCGGCCACCGACAGTCGGACAAACCCGAGAGCGACCCTCACGGCAGTCACGACTACCATCGCGACTCCAGGGATACGAAATTGCGCCGTTGCGCCGCCGCCGTGAAACGGCTCTTCCAGCTCATCCACCTGCTAGCCCACAGTTTAATGAAGATGCCCTTCCTGTACATTCTCGAGAGGACTACCTGCAGGATGATGCTCGATCGGTGAGTAATATTACTAGTATGGAAGGCCAGGAGCGCGCCAGTATTAGGGCAAGCATAAACAGTGCCTGGATCAAGCTGAACGAGTACTACACTCTCCTCGGGCGGTCGCCTCTGTTTGCAGGGTCTGTTGTTTTGAACCCGGACCTTGGCCTCCGGTGGCTCGAGACCAATTGGACTTCTCCAGAGCAGCTACAATGGCTTCGGGATGCAAAGGACGGCATCAAAGCCTACTTTGAGCGTTGGTACTCGAAAGACGATGATGATGCCTCTGAGGGGATCTTCGCCACGCCCCCACTGACGGCCCAACCTGAGCAAAGTAGGTTTGAGCAGTGGGTGAAAAGTCGGCAGCCCAAGCTCTCAGCAACAGGCAGTGAGCTTGAACGATACTACAGGCTTGAGCCGGAGCAGGTGGATGACCCGATTCGGTGGTGGATTGATCATAGCAATGCTTTCCCGCGTTTGAGCAGATTTGCATTGGATGTCCTTGCTATTCCAGCCATGGCAACTGACTGTGAGAGAGCATTCAGTCTTGCGAAGCTTACAGTCACCTCACAGCGACATTCTCTGCTTGGATCGAGCATTGAGTCGGTCCAACTACTGAAGAACTGGGTTAGGGGAGGGTGTGTTACTCTCGGGGGCCTATGCTTGAGTAACAAGGTTAGTCAGGACCCAAGAGCAGGATCCAGAGGCCGGGGATAGCTTCAAGTGAGCTGCTACGTATCAGATATCAATCAATCAATCAGATCAGATCAGATACAGAGGGCAAATAATCAGTTCAGATCAGATTTAGGTCCTAATCTGATTTGATTGATCTGACGGTAGCCCTGCTTTGGTGCGTGTTTGCGTGTAGATAAGCGCCTCGGCGGTTCGGTAGTAGGCCATTTGCACTTTCGCCTCTCCATAATTAGGCGCGGCCATGCAATTGGATGCCTATAATAGAGACATGTACCTGAGGAGGCCACGTAGTGGGACTAGACACACATTCCATTCGTCCAAGATGCTGGGTTGCGTGCTTGCGACCGCAGCTGAAGGCCAGTGTATGGCAGTCAAACATTTCTTGTCCAGTCTCCAGCTTCCAGCGTCAAGCGGCGAGTGTGGCTAACTAGGCAGTCCATAACGGCATCTCCGTGAGATGTCATATCCACTCCAGGAACGTCAAATTAGACCGGCTGCGCACAGGATTGCCCACCCAGCGTTATTTCCAGAAAATCAAGCAGACTCCAAGGTAAGCAGTACCGGGGCCCCCTACCCCGCAGATTTACCCCGGAGTCGGCTTTGAACTCGGTAGTTTAACCCGACCGAGACGCGAACCGCGGTGTGCGGGGAAGAGGGCATCATCAATCCGGGGTTAATTTTACCTCCAACCTTCAGATTTATAACACGCGTCCAGGCGAGCCACCACATACTCTAATCCAATCACTCCCGTTCTATTCATTGACAGTATTACCGAGTTCATCATGGTCTTCACACCACCAGCATGGGTCCCTGAGCTGCCTATTGGTACGTCATGCACTCCCTCACCGTCTCTGCTCTGGGCTCACTGTCGCAGACCCTCCCGACAATGTCACTGTTGCCGAGTTCATGCGTCATGAAAAGTTTGGTCGGCACCCGATCCCCAAATCAAGAAACCCCTACACGTGCGGATTGACTGGCAAGACGTATACCTGGCCCGAGGTAATCGAGAGAGAGGACTGCTTAGCTCGTGCCCTGGGACGCGTCTTGGACTTCAAGCCGCGAGAAGGCTCTGAATGGGACAAGGTCGTGGGCCTATTCTCCTTTAACACTGTGAGTAGGCTACGCGTCTTGAGGCTCACGGGTTCTCATTATCGTTTCTAGATCGACTACGTCCCCTTGACGCATGCCGTGCACCGGCTCAATGGTATCGTCACTCCCTCCAGCGCCGTATATTCGGCAACAGAACTAGAGCATCAGTTACGGTCTGCTGGGGCAAAGGCTCTTGTCACGTGTATACCATTGCTGGATACTGCTGTTAAGGCCGCCGACGCCGCCGGCATATCCCGAGATCACATTTTCATCCTTCAGATGCCAAACATCACCAAATCCGTGCCCTTCAAGACAATAGACGATCTGGTAGAGGAAGGGAGAAGTTTGCCCGAATTGGAGCCACTAAAATGGGCTAAAGGACAAGGTGCTCGCCAGGTAGCCTACCTTTGCTACTCCAGCGGAACCTCGGGGTTGCCCGTAAGTGTTGAACATGATGGTTTCACTGATCATTTGTGTTGACTAAGATTTAGAAAGCCGTCATGATCTCGCACCGAAACATCATCGCCAACATCCTACAAAAAACTACCTTCGAGTCCGTTCCCCGAAAAGCTTACGGCGTTGTCACGCAAGTGATGTTGGGCCTGCTGCCCTTTAGCCACATCTACGGCCTGGTTCTGATTACACATGTTGGAACTTTCCGTGGTGACGAAATCATCGTGCAACCCCGTTTCGAACTCAAGTCATTCCTTGCTGCTGTTCAAAGATTCAAGATTGAACAACTGAGTCTCGTGCCGCCGATCCTAATCCAGATCCTGAATAACCGGGAACTCTGTCAAAAGCACGATTTGAGCAGTGTTCGATTTATATACACAGGCGCTGCACCCT
This sequence comes from Fusarium sp. JS1030, assembly GCA_000966855.1. Taxonomy (NCBI): domain Eukaryota; kingdom Fungi; phylum Ascomycota; class Sordariomycetes; order Hypocreales; family Nectriaceae; genus Fusarium; species Fusarium sp. JS1030. Next base: position 26,976 of record JWIW01000025.1, read on the forward strand.
TGGGGCCGGAGACAACCGATAGACTCATCAAGCAGTACCCCAAGTGGCGCATTGGGCAGGGCTATGGTGGGTGCTAGCCTGAGATCTCAAGGTCATATGTGTATATGCTGACGAGAGTCAAGGTCTTACCGAGACTGCCACAGTCGTCACCTCAACTAGCGAACTTGACATCCTAATGGGTTCTGGTGGATCTTTGGTTCCGGCAACGAGAGCCAAGATACTTGACCCCGAAGGCAACGAAATCACCGACTACGAGACTCCCGGTGAACTTCTTCTACAGAGTCCGTCTGTCGTGCTGGGCTATCTCAACAACGTAAAGGCAACTGCAGAGACATTTATTTGGGATGATGACGGCCGCTGGATTCGAACTGGCGATGAAGTATTAGTCCGCAAGTCGCCAGCCGGCAACGAGCACTTCGTCATCGTCGACCGTATCAAGGAGCTGATTAAGGTCAACGTAAGTCATGCCCCCTTCTTAAAAGCATCTAAAGCTGACATCATGTGTTTAGGGCCACCAAGTCGCTCCGGCCGAGCTAGAAGCCCACCTCCTCTCGCACCCTTACGTAAACGACTGCGCAGTCATCCAAATTCCCGATGAGCGAGCTGGCGAAGTGCCAAAGGCTTTCGTGCTCAAGACTAAAGAAGCTACTGGAAAGTCGGACAAGGAAGTAGAGGAGGCGATCCATAAATATGTGCAGGAACACAAGTCGAGGCACAAGTGGCTGAAGGGCGGTATCCAGTTCGTTGATGTCATTCCCAAGAGCCCGACTGGCAAGATCCTGCGGAGAGTGCTACGGGATCAGGAAAAGAAGGCCAGGAACGCTCAGAACGCCAAGCTGTGAAACAGAAGGATTAGTCCATCTTGGAGCTGTATACCATTGAAGGGATATGAAGATGCATTCAATGAATTGTTAGATTTTAGAGGATTTCACCCAATTTACCCTGTTAAGTACCTACAGAACCATCTTATCTTCATGATGGCGTCGTCAAGAGTCTTATCTCGCCTCTCCAATCTTGGCTGTGATTTCTGCGAGTGGCTCTCTTAGTCAGCAGCGATGCCATCTCTCCGATTCTGACCTCATTCTCATCGTTTCCTGATCTGACCGGGAATAATCAACCATGGAGCCATCGCGCAAGCGCTTGCGTCGAAGCACTCGGAGCTGCTACCAATGTACGCAAAACCCACCAGCTGATGCCTTCATCGGAACTAATGCCAGGTATCAGGTAGAAACCGCAAGGTCAAGTGCCAGCTCACCGACGAGGACGTCGAGACGTGCGCCGAGTGCATCAAGAGTGGAACTCGATGCACCCTCCAAGCCTCAGATACGGAACCAGCGAACGGCCAGTCTGAGAAGGAAGGGCATGAATCAAGATTGGAACGCATCGAAAGCCTCTTGAAGAAGCTTGTTGAGGCTCATGAGCTGTCCCGACCCGACCCAACTCTTCTGAGCACCGAGTTTCCACCTTCGTTTTGGAACGACTTTGTCAGTATACTCGAGCCTATTCTGCAAGTCAGGCGGTTAACCAACATCAGCTTGCCCCTCAAATAGATAACGTACCTGGTCCTGCCATCGATGATCAGAGAATTATCCTGTCTTCGCCGCCAGATACACCAGACGTCAAACAGTCCCTTGTCGATATTCTGCCATCTCCACAAGATGCAGCAACTATTGTCAATAACACGACCGCTTGGTTGTGGGGCATGGATGACCCCCCTGGAAATGTCCTTAAGCCGAAAGAGACGCCACAGTTCTTTGACATTTCCGCCGTCTCGAGAGGAAGCGCAATGAGTGTTGCCAAGACTTTGTTGTATTTTGCTTTATACATGCAGCAGCTTCCACCGGGTTCTGAAGTACAGCTCCTAAACTCGGAAAGTATAGAGCAGACGATCCAGCTTTATGTTCAACGCGTCAAGATGTTTATCCTATCCCTTGAGGAGACAGCCTGCCCATTTGACACCCTTGAATGCCTTCAGCTCCTTGGCATGATCCAGATCAATGATGGCGCAGTTCGACAGGCCTGGATGACCTTCCGGAGAGCAGTTGATATTGCAAGAGTGAATGGCTTCCAGAACAGCTTTTCCATCTCGGTACGCCAGTCGTCGTGCACTGACATGGCCCTTCGTCGACGAGTATGGATTGCATGCATCTCTGGTGACTGCTACTGCAGTCTTCTCCTCGGTCTTGAGCCTGGCCTTGGAGTCGCACCATTCGGTCCCGAGGACGAGACTTGGGACGATCCTCTCGCTGATGACGATGCAAACTTTCAGCGCCGCTTCTGTCCAATTCTAGCTCGCATTGCGCAAAGAAATATCGCCGGTATTCAACGAGACCACGATACCCTTCAAGAGATAGACGAGGCACTGAACAAGTTGCAGGATCTGATGCCCGCTTCATGGTGGAGAAGTCCATCGATTCGTCAAGATCGATCCCTAGATTCAGCCAAGGCATATGACAGACTCATGTGTCAGCTGTGGTTCTTCCAAGCGCGGATATTTGCGCACATACCCATCGCCTTTGCCAAGTCAGCAACCAACTCTGCCCACAGCCTGGAAAGCTGCATGGAGGCGTCTAGAATTACACTTCAACGGTTCCTGGGCCTGCAACAAACAGGGCATCACCAACCCCGGTGCAGAATCATTGACCTCTCGGCATTTCTAGCTGCAGTAGTTCTTCTACTTGCTAGAGCGCAGCGTCGATATCATGAAGCGGGCTCTTCAACTTCGAGATATGACTCGGACCGGGATCTGCTGGAGCAAGTGGCCGATTCCTTCGATTACCTTGGGAAAACTTGCAGTAGAGAACACCTGGCGAGGCAGAGTTCCAAGGTTCTCTCTGTCTTGTTAGAAGTTGTCGATAGTGACCACAAGAACAGCTGGCTCCCGGAAAAGGACTGGGACTCTGATTTTAGTGCTCCAGTTAAGCCTCTCGACGCCAAGTCGGGAACCGGGGATATCCTGGCATCTTCTATCCAGCCGGTGCTTGAAGCAGAAAGCCCAGCCTCACATCTGATCAATCTGTTGTTTGCAACGACACGGCCGGTGTTGGATATGCCAAATTTCACTCCGGGTGAGCTTGGCATTGACGAGCTATTAGATCCAACTATCTTACAATAAGCATCTTTCTAATACACATGACGGTTACCTTTTACGTCCCCTATGATTCAGTGGTCTTCTGCATCTCCAATAGTTCTCTCCCTTTTCTCACCATTCGTGCATTCTCTATAACAGAATCCTCCTCTTGACCATCCACGGCGAGGTACGTGGCGAATGCGCTCAGCTCCTCCATTTGGATGGACCAGTTCTCACCCATGACAGCACCAATCACACCAGGAGCCACCATATTCTTGGTTAACACGCCTGCAGGACGTACGATGAACAGTTGCCACATGCTAGCATATCTTTCTGCGAGTTCCAGTGCTTTTGTCTCGTGTAGACCCTGTAACAATATTAAGCCAGTCCGATAATACTTGGGCTGCACAATGCAAACCTTTAACTTGCGCGGTGCATCTAGAAACCATAACCCTTGGTCTTGGTTCCGACTTGATAGCTTGCCACTTAGATGGATATATCTAAACCGTTCTTTGCGAGGGTTTGCCTCTAGCACTCGCGCCATGGCTGTTTGAAAGGCAAGAGGATACTCTAGATCGACGGCTGGACTACCCTCATACGTTCCCATTGTCCTTTGGAACCACGGTCAGCAATTAAATCGTTATGAGAAGTTTCTGTTGCTCTTGCGATACTTACCAAACCATGGCGGCTGCGTCTGAGTGGGCATGCAACACCTCCTCTCCCCATACTGAAAAGTCCTTGACCAGGACACTCTCCAGCTTTAGGTTATCAGATACATCGGCTGGTAGTTCGCGACGAACAAAGACAACGACGCGAGAGATCCTGGGATGCTCGAGGCATTGGCGAAGAACTTCAGCGCCAATTGATCCGGTGGCGCCAACGATGAGGACCTTCATTGTGGAAGCTGACGGCGGGAGTGGTGGTCAGCAGATGGACATACGCGTCTAAAATCAAGTAGGATCCAAAACCTCCGGTATATGAAGCGTAGGAAGCTGATTTAAATCCCAAAGCTTTGTTGTGGCGAGCATTAATGCTGCCTGGCACTGTGTCGGCCGAGTCGGCCGAGGAAAACGATATCGTCATTTCAACGCCACTGAGCCCAACCAAGTTTAAAAACGCACGTCTTGCTCCCGTAACGCGCCAGACGATAGCCAGTCACCGCTCTCATTTGACTTATCAATATGTTCTCTAGATTACTGATAAATTTGAGCCAGATCTGGCCCCCAGCTCCTCGGTTCACAGAAAAGAATGTGCCGGATCAATCTGGCAGGGTAAGCATCACCTCTAATAGCCAGAGATCATGACTGAACCATGCAGGTCTTCATCGTGACGGGTGCATCAGCTGGTGTTGGAAAAGAACTAGCTCAAATCCTCTTCTCGCTCAATGCCAAGGTATACCTCGCCTCAAGGACAGAGTCCAAGGTCAACGAGGCCAACGAGTATATCCGCTCAACAGCACCAAATTCCACCGGTAGTTTGCATTTTCTTCCCATCAACCTCGAAGATCTAAACAGTGTGAAACAAGCTGCAGCTACATTCCTAGAGAAAGAATCTCGCCTTGATGGCCTATGGAACAACGCGGGCGTCATGTTGCCGCCCGAAGGTTCCAAGACAAAACAGGGCTACGAACTACAGCTCGGAGTCAACTGTCTCTCCTCGTTCCTATTCACACGGCTTCTGACGCCCCTCATGGTTCAAACAGCTAGGAGTGAACCGCCTGGTGCAGTCCGAGTTCTGTGGGTGGGGTCCTCGGCCGTTGAACTCTTCTCGCCGCCAGGAGGTGTTGACCTGACCAACCTCGATTACAAGAGAGACATCACCAATTCAGACAAGTACGCCGTCAGCAAAGGAGGCATGGTATTACTCTCACAGGAATATGCCCGACTCCACAAAAAAGACGGCATAATCAGCGTCGCCATGAACCCCGGGAATCTCAAAACAGAACTACGACGGCATTTGCCGGGATATCTTGCCATGATCTTTGGCTGGTTGAGCTGGGACCCACGCTACGGCGCTTACACGGAACTGTTTGCGGGCTTCTCACCAGACATTACACTGGAGAACTCTGGCTGCTGGGGTATGCACCCTTCTGAATTGGAAGAGCTATCGCTGACAAGCTATAGTCATCCCATGGGGACGAATTTCGCCAGTCCGACAGGATATCCAAGACTCAGCGAGCAATGGGGTTGGAGAGAGGTTCTGGGCTTGGTGTGACGGGGAGACTCGCGAATACCTCTTTAGGAAGTAAGAGCTCTGGCGGCTCCCTTACCGCAAATGGTATTTTGGAGCTTGTACAAGGAAATGGTTTATGTTTTATTGTTTCTGCATTCTGTTTGCCCATAATTTTCGTGTTAGTGCTGCGCAAAAGCCTCGTTTCTCCTCACTTGACTCATTCCCCCGACTTCCGGCCTCCGGCCCATCGGGATCATCCAGCTTACACATAAAGATCCACTCGGCCTCTATCATCTAGACTCCGTTCCTTCACATCTTCAATTGATCTGCTTCTCACTTCTGCAATGACCACTCCTAGGTACGTATGTTCCAGACTTCAAGCTATGCATTAATTGACTTGGTCTTCACAGCATCATGGCCGATCCTCCATTCACATCTGACCGAGCTACACTGGCCAGAGCCAAGACTGAAGACATCCCAGCTATCAAGTCCATAGTCAACAGCGCATACACCAAATACATCGAGCGCATCGGCAAACCGCCAGCCCCCATGCTCGCAGACTACGATGAGCTGCTCCAAAGTCACCACGTATTCGTGTTGCGAGAGCTCGACAGCGACGTTGTAGTGGGCTCAATCATGCTGTCACAAGCCTCCGACTCAATCAAGATCAACAACTTGGTCGTCGATGTGGCGGCGCAAGGTCGCGGCTATGGACGAGTATTGATGCGCTATGCCGAGGACTTTGCCAAAGCCAAGGGTCGCCCTGCTCTGACGCTGTTTACCAACGTCAAGATGTATGAGAACCTCAGCCTTTACCCCAAGATGGGGTTTGATGAGACGGAGCGGAGGACCGAGGACGGCTACGAACGAGTTTACTTTCGAAAGGATTTGTGATGTAAATATGAAGCCGTTTATTTATACTCGTCATCTAGGGCTATGGCATGTACTCTTTCGCCACCTCTTGTCGGCGCCGACATGGCCTGTCGTGGCTTGTAGTGTTATGTGTCCACAGGTGTCGCATCTGCCCGTTGTCATTCGGCCAACAATAAGAATAGGCATGAAAGGGTGCAGACACTTCCTTGGACCTGATCAGGTCCCGTTGATCATGCTTTGGGAGTTGGTATCCATACATGTTGTAGAGATGGATGTTCTATTCCTCGATCTTGTGGACTCGGCCGAGCGTCGGGCATGCCGAGAAGAGATCGATCGGACTCGACGCCTCAGCCGAAAGGAGCAGCGACTTTGTGTCGCGTTAATTTATAGTAAGCCTCCAGAGCTCCTGGTTCATTTTGGTCGGAGCCTCTCAAAGCTAAAGTTCCACACCTCGGCCCTCCTGAGCCCCTCCGATGACTCGACCAGCCCGACGTGCTGCATGACACTGGGGTCCAGCGCCCATTTCGTCAATCCCCTATCGCGCGCATAATCTTCAGTGATCATGTCGCCCGGGAACTGGAACGGTGGCTCTCGAAGAAAGTCTTGCAGACCCTGCAAATGGTGATTCGGAAAGACGAGACCCTGGGCGCAGCACCCGTAGCGAGGCATCTCGCGCACGCCGGGAGAGAAGGTGAAGAGCCTGTGAAGCGTGATGCGACCCGTCACGAATGCCAGGGCGATGCAGGCTGGGATCCAGAGACCCAGGAGCATGGCAACCGTCTGCGCAAAGTCCTTTGTCGCAAACGTGACAGAGTGGCGACGACCACGACACCGCAGTGTGACCAGCAAGCAGGCAATAATGGCCGTGTATGCCAAGATGACAAACTGCAGGTAGTCAAAGATCTCCTCGTTGTTCCATCCCATGAACAGCTCCGAGTAGAACAGACGTAGGTAGATCCAGTCCTGGCCCGATGCCTTTGCCTTCTTCTCGACCTTTGCGACACCCTTTTTAAACCGCGTGAACCAGTCTCGCGAGGCTATTACATCGTCCTCCACCAGCGCAAAGTATGAAGGGTCGCGTTTTCGGCACGTCTCGAAGAGGACCGAGTGGTCGAGGCGAATGTTCTCGACTCGATCGTCGCTACGACCGACGCCGCGAATATCGTGGGGGAGGACCGTGTAGTTGAGGTCTGGCGAGACGGACGAGTCGCTGTTCTGGTACACTATCACATCGTCGGCGAGGCCAAACAGCCAGTCCTGGCCGTAGGCAAAGTGCGTCTTGGGGTCCTTGTCGGCGAGCAGCACGACAATGTGTATCGAGTCCCTCTCCTCAGGTGTCAAAGTGTCGACGAGGCTCCCGACGGTGTGCGCAAGAAAGGCAGACGTAGTGCGGTTGATGCTGGGGATGCCAATGCACAGAAACTCGTTTGACGCCGGGTCGCTGGTTCGGTTCGGGTGATCGACCGCGTAGATATCGCGTCGCAGGAACTCGTCAACCTCGGCTTCGCGGAGGGCGGAAAAGGACCGGCCAAAGGCGCGATCGGCGTTGTAGAAGAAGGACGAGGGATCGTCATAGCCGTTGAGGTAGGACCACACCAGGGCGCAGCACCACAGCAGCCAGAAGCCGATGTTTGCTTGAGACGGCCGCATGCTTCATTGCTGGCAGAAGTGAAAGTGAGTGAGCATGTAGAGAGGAAGAGAGCGAGGTTCCGACTCTTGAATTGTTGTTTCAGCTGTTTCATCGGTGCAAGAGGCGCAATGCTTACGAGGGTCCACCGAGTCTCAACGCTGATTGGTGGCTTCGCGTAATCCCCTTTTCTTCTCCGCCGCTAAGCCTTACCGTCTGATTGGCAGTGGCCTCGGAGCTCCCCACTAGCGGCTTACGTCATTGGCGAATGCGAAATACGACCATACAGGGTAAACGAAGCGATGAGACGGGACGGATCAGAGACGCCAACTTGGGTAACAATCTGCTCGGGATGAAACTACTCTCGCAAAAGTACAGTACTTTGGACTAGGATATTTACTAGTTTATCTCTTAGCCTCGTCATCTAGTACCCAAGTCGTGGCGTTGACGATTTACCGTTATCGCCAACTCCGCGTATTGACGGATAGTTGATGCTCGCTTGTACACGTATACGAGCAAACCACAGCGCGGCCGTCTATGTGAGAGTGGACCTCGGATAGAAAATCAACCCAGTAAAGGATTATAAATAAACAATCCTAAATCCTATTGCATCCACTATTTCGGCCGACTCCTGCAGATCAAACACAACTTGTCGTCAGCGAGGTACATTGAGATGCGTTGACATGTCTTGGCAGTCAAGTGAGAGCTCCGTTATTTCACGGATTGCTCCTAAGACTGTGGATAGATGACTAAACTGCCAATGCGCGTGTATCCAACCTCAAAACGGGCAGCTGGGTTCGACACGTCATGCCAAGTTCGCTTCGAATTAAGCGATTCCTCTGCATACCTGGATACGTTACACGACCGAGATTTTATGTACAACCGGAATTATTGCTGAAGTTTTCTTATAGACTTGGCAAAAACCCGAGAAACCCAGCTGTCATACTAAGTTTCGGTCAGGTTTGATGAAGTTTACAACATCTAGGCAAGTTATATGCTGCTTGCAGTACGCGACAGGGATCGCGCAAATTTATGCCATCTTATGCTCAGCCAAGACTCCGGCGCCGTCTTATCCGAGTGGTATTCGTATACCCCGACGGTGCCACAGAAACCCATCCAACGGCTTGCCCGTGGCTTGACGGAGACATTCCTCGATATCTAAATGTCTAGCCGAGCTGCCGTCAACGACCTAGCCCAGCCAGCCACCGTGCACCTTATTCAACGTCTGGGGCTAGCTCACGTTACACAGGGCTGTCGTCAATCTCCGATCCGATTCGACTGTGTACGAGAGCTGTTGCTTTCGTCTGCAATGCTGGGAATACCGGGCCACGGATGCGGATTGAGACAGGCATTTTGCCAAGCACTGAGATCGTTTGTTTCTCGCGGCCCAGGCCGCCGAGATGGAAATATTATTAAACATTTGGTCTAGATTTTATCTTCTATTCCCTGTCATCGTCCCGCTAGACGCATCTGTACCAGCTCAACGTCGCTTGCGTTGTTGCCCCGCTTCCCATCTTCCCATATCGATATCTCCTCTTCTGTGCCGGCGTATGTGACGGAGTCATCGCGCTGCGAACTCGGGCCTGATACTACCGTTGTCCCATCCTCCAAATTCTCCAGGAATCGAGGATGCTGCACCTTGGCAACCGCTTCCGACTGCTGCCCGCTCGTCGATTTACTATGGCTGTTTGCGGTCGGGTATCCGGAACTTGATCGGGATCCAAAGTATGGTCGCAGCGATGGGAGACACGCGACCACGAGTCCGACGTTGACGTCGAGGTAGCTCCAAAGCACTGCAGTGGCGTTAGATTTTTGAGTGAAACACGTGAAAAAAAGCAAACCCTACCGATTGTGCTAAGTGAGATGGAATAATCCTCTCCTGCTCTCTGGATATTGACGAAGCGGATAAGGCAGAACGCAATATTGATGGTGCCGAGGAGAAAGGTCAAGTAGATGCCCAGTTTGAGTGCCTTCTTGACGTTCAACGCAGGCACAATCAGCCACGGCAGAATAAAGACTCGATCTAAGTTAGCAACAAAGATCGAAGTGAATATGTGCAGCTGCTCACCCAAGAGATCCCCTAGAAAGTGCAGCCCCCAGCCGACCTGAAAGGACACGGCATATGTCCAGCCCGGACACGACTCGGTGATGCTGATGGCCCTGCAAAAGATGACCTAGTTAGAAACTGAGATGTTGCTTTCATTCATCTACTCACCAATTCCGCTCCAAGGGCAGGCATATGCAAAAGATCAGAACGATGGTGGCCACGTAGCTCACGGCTACAAAACCAATCGTCACCCACAGAAATATCCTCCTCTTGACCATGAAATCGGGAAAGACCTGTAAATACACGGCCAGGAGGGCCGCCTTGCACAGGTAAAACGTGGTATAATAGGGAAAATAACTCGCAAAAAACAACTGCTTGGTTGTCAGTCGTACTCCCCGCGTTTTGTGTTTCCACCCTCACCTGCAAAACCAACTCGAGGTCTTCCACCCTGCCCTTGTAGCCTTGTAATGAAGTGTGTACTTCAGGATCGAGAGCACCATAGGCAGCAAAAACTGGGCCGAAGACGTTGGTGATGATGGCAAAGAGCCAAGCCGCGCACATGATCATATCGCTGCTGAGGAGTCTTCGACGCTGGATTCGTAATCGTAGGTAAAGGCGCGCGGCGACGACGCCCGTAGCGAGCACAATGAGGGTCCATGAGGTAGCCTGGGACCGAAGTCAACATCTAGTGACAGAAGTTGTGGTGGTGAAAAAAGAAAATGGTGAAAACTCACCAGAACCATCGCCGGTCCTGGCGATGCAAAACCCATTTCGAAATCGCGTTAGATAAGGCCCCCCCTCTTGATTATTTCATACGAAAGACGATCGACGTCAGAATCGGGCCCTCAAAGCCCCCAACGATGTTGGAAAAGGCTGAAAGGACTGGCTCGCTTTCCCGGATATAAGAGTCGCATCACAGCTCCGTCGCGACACTTGGGCCACAACAACTCTTTTAAACCCCAACAGAGTCTCACATCAAGAATGCTAGCCAAGAAATCGCGGCCCTCGGTGGCTTTTTTGGGTTTCTCGTCCTCGTGCTACGGATGATATCAGACACGGAGCCGCCCAGGCTCGGCGCATGCCAGCCGCACACGCTAGGCGGAGCCACCAAGCCAGAACCATCGACGGCAAGATCTCGCGAGACACAATGGCTTGCTTGCCTTTGAGTTTGTACTCCAAATATGGATAAGGAGGTTCGGATAAGGCTAATTATAATGGCTTTGCCCGCCACCGTTTCGCCGTTCTCAGTTGATCGTCGCCTCAGCTTTCTACGCGTCATGTCGACGGCCGGTACAGTCGTCAGACATTTGAAACAGGGAAGCCTTGGCTGCACTTTTTATCATTATGAATCTATAATCTACCGAGGCATTTCAGATATTCACTCACGTAATAGCAGATAGTTAGTGTGTTTGCCAACAACAGTCTATTGACCTAGTCTTTTTTCACGGTTGTCCAGCAACCTCTTTTCCGAAATCAGCTGCTCCGTTGGTCCGGCCTGGAGCTGTTAGAAACGAAGGATTATTAGTGATGTGCCGTGACTCACCCGAGGTGGTTCTCAATGCAAAAGTCGCAAAAGACGCAGTCTCGGCGGCGGACGATCTTGTAGCAGACGCATGAGCACTGGCAACGGGGATTAGCCATGTCAGTCATGCCAGGAACGTCGACTGCAGGAGCAGAGGTGTTGGGCGAAGAGACAGGGGTGGTATCAGTAGAGACTGAAAGGGAAGAAGCTGAGACGACATTGACGTCGACGGTCAGGGGAGTGGTGGAAGTAGTGGATGACATGGTTGCAATGGTTGCTGTGATGTCAATGTGTCGAGTTGTTGGTTTGAGATGAGTTGAGTGTAGTTTTGGGAATTAGACAGAGATTTTATACGGAGAGCGTCAATCGTGTGGTGGATGCGATTCACTGATTGTTCTGCTGTGATGGGAGGATCGAGGTGGTGTTTTCTTGTTCACTGCCTTTGTTCACCGCAACGTCAACGATGATTCCAATCTCTTACGAAAGAACAAGCCTTCGGACGGCAGGACTTGTACGAAACTGCCCAATGAACAACTGCTCGTGTTAGAACATCTCTTTGAACGATGCTGGTACCAGACGCGCATCTACAGAGCTGGTCTTTCATCCCACGATGGCGTGAATAGAAGTTGAGTGAGAGGAGATGCACCTAGGAAGGCTATATTGACAAAGTCACTCTGTTTCATGGCTTAGAAGAAGGCCGTCCAAATCACTAGTGATACAACCTAGCGCTGACCGCCTACCGGTAGCGAGCCTATGATAGAAGTTCTTTGACGAAGTCGGCTATTTTCCTCTGATTTCTCTCCCTGGCTTGACTTGGATAATTTCTGCCATTGATTGCTAATGCATATACGGACCTGATCGAGGAAGGTTGCTTTTGCGACTGGGACATTTTTGGTGCCGTGCATCAACAGCCTTCGACATGCATCTGCTTTAACATCTTCCCACATACAAACCGGGATTGTTAATCTCCTGCATACCCGAAGCCACCTTCCTGTGAAACCGTTAAGCTAATTAATCAGGCCCCTGATAACTATCTAGCTCTGACCAGGGGAATCATTGTGCATGACTCGGTCAGACGGTAACCATGCCGTGTGCGCCCTCTTACAACAGCCGGTGGCTTTTGATAACAGCGGCGTCCTTATCGAATGCGGGGGTTATCAGGCGTGTAAGATAGCAGGACCCACCCGGCTCGGCGAGAGATGCCCTTTATTATCACAACCATCCCCGCTGCTGCTGTTCACCAACTCGACATTCTACGCCCTCTCACTTACCCAAGCGTGTGGTTAAGCCCCCGGATTTTGACTTCCCTGCCCCTGACATAGTCTGTGGGTCATTGTCCCCTGGTCATGCCGAAGCCTATTCGAACAAGGGTTGGCCGAACCCGCACCTTTACGGGCTGCCGGACCTGTCGACGTCGTCATACAAAGTGTGATGAGGGCAAGCCATCATGCAGAGTCTGTCAACAGTCGGGCCTTGTGTGCGGCGGATACGCTGCTCGTTTGTTGTGGGCTACCCAAGATGTTGCTGAAACACAGGAACAGCAGAGTGACGACACGTCCAAACTTCGTTACCCACTGTTCTCGGGTACGTGCTCTTATTGTTTTAATTGGTTTTTAATTTCTGACCTCAATTAGATGCCGAGCGTCAAGTAATGAGCGAAGGACTGCTGGAGAGCTTGGGTACCCAGCTAGCTGAAGATGTCTTAGTTGACCTCGACTCTGCCTCCAAGAAAATCCCCAAACACCGGACATTTAGCGTTTCCAAAGGGCCCTTTGGAGCATTTCAGCTTTCAAAAGACCAATCAACTTTGATGACGCCGTCGCCACCTTCAACAACTTCGAGCGACTGCATCATTGTGCATGGGGACGAGGCAGACACCGTACCGCCAAAGGAATGCACCGACGAATGGGCACAGCAATTGAACGAGATGGACTTTGATCCACTTGGTGATTCTTTGGATTTGGCCCTCGAACTCATTTCACAGGGGGAGTCTGGTATCGCCCCGACAATGTTTTCAGACTCACTCCCCGACTTATTCGTCGACTTTGGCGCCGAAGCATCACTGTTTTCTAGCGAGGACGTCATAGGAGACATAGCAAACATCCGAGAAAGCATTGATGTTGGGTCTCGGGAACAGAACGAATCGCTAAACGCCTTACTTCGCGAACCCTCGCCCAGCCCATCTGGAACAAGCCTACCTGAACAGGCCTCATCACTTCTCCGCTACTACAAGAGTCGCATCGAAGAGGCTACAACTACTCTGAAGGCTAAGCGAAAGTCACCGTGGGAACTCGTTTTCCTGCCGTGCGCCTTTCAAACCTTTGCAGAATTATCGCTACTAGGTAACGCATCACACACACGAGCAACTATTCTCTACGCACTACTTGCCCGCAGCGCTTTCCAGCTCGATAAATCCACGTCAAACCAAAATGCCGATGGCTATTGGTGGGTCGTAGGCAAAAGACACCTAGACAAGGCACGATGCCATGTTAAGAACGTATTGGAGCTGGAGATGAGTGGTTCGCGGCAAGCAGAGTACGAGGAGCTGCTAATGGCTTTTCTTGCCATGGCTGTGACATCGGTTCGTCATCTGTTGCATGTAAACACCCAACTTGCTGATCCATTTTAGTTCTCTCATGGTGGTCGGGCCGCCCAGAACTTTCTCCTCGACGCCGAACGACTCATCCGTGTTCGAGGCCTGACAGACCAGAAACCACAGAAAACTCGCCTGCTTCACCATCTTTATACTTATCTCCGGTTGATCGCAGAAAGCATCTCAACCTTTACAGGCTTAAATAGCAGAGGGCAACCGAAGGGCTTTTTGGTATCCCCTTCTTCGCAGACGTTCCGCGTCAGCGAGGAATCTCTTAATGTCGGCCTCGACCCAACGATAGAGAAAACCGCCCAGGTTGGCTACAGTGACATCCATCTTGAAGTGCAAGGCTTGTGGGCGGAAACACTTCATCCTATCATACACGGCATCCCAGAATCACTGATGACGCTTCTTTCACAGACCACCTCTCTTGCTAATGAGAAGGAATACCTCGATTCCCGTGCTGCCTGTGATGCAAAGGTGTCCGCCGACCTGAAACGACACGTCAAGACTCTGGAGAAGAGAATATGGTCCTGGAGTCTTAGCTCAGAGTTTTCCATCAACTCAAAACTGTACACCGAGCAGGAGTTGATCCATCATCCACAGACACAGTCCATGGTTCTGGCTATACATCGGGCGCTTGTCATTCATTTCTATCGTCGGATACATGACATTAGCGCCATGATTCTTCAGGACATTGTTAGAGAAACGTTGGAGCATCTGGAACCCTGCATGGAGAAGATGGTCGAGGATGAGGATTTCACGCCGAGCCTGGCCTGGGCAGCCTTCATTGCTGCATCGGAGGCTATTATACCGGAGCTTCAGGAGCGGGCGCTCAAGTGTGTTTCTATCACTGAGAATAGGGGGTTTTATTGTACGTCGAAGCCATCGACCGAGGTCATTACGGCAATCTGGGCAGAGCGGTAAGCAGCAAAATGTGTTTCTCAACTGTACTCGACACGATGCTGTCCAAATGACATGTCATCAACTCAACTGCCACTGTAGTATTTTCCCTCTTCCGGCTCTGCCATGGCCTGCTCCTCAGCACCAAACGCCAAATGCCCAGTTTTGAGATCATCGTGACAACTATTCCCCAAAATATGTCCCCACTTCAACCTCCTCCTTGCCACTGTCTGGAGCGGATCTTCAGCATCAAGTATCAACCGGGCACTCGTAGCATCACTCTCATACCACAAGCTGCTCGAATCAGAAGACTTCGACCCAAATTGATTATGCAGAGGAAAATCCACAGGTACACAGTGGCAAGCAGCCGAGATGACCGCCGAGTTGCCTCCTGCCAAGACCATCTGACCCGGCAGCTTAATAAAGGCTAGAAAGAGCGGAGTGATTGCAACCGTGATGGAAGCGACAAGCGCTATCAGGATGGCTTTGGTCGAAAATTGCAAGCTATGCGTCGTAGTGTGTTTGTACGGGTACAGGGAACTATAGCCTGGTGAGATAGAATTAGCATTCCAAAGATGGAAGCAGAGGGCTGTGGTTTCTTACTCTCGTAGTTATTGACGTAGATGCAGTTTGAATAGATCCAATGCAGAATAGTGCTTATTACAAGAAGTGGAATTGAGTAGCGGTAGGGCAACTGAAGGCGATACGTGGAACGTTGCTTGCCCCTGGGTTCCGTAACGCGCAAAGGCTGGAAGCTGATGCTATATCTGGCCCATTCAAACTCTGCCAGCATGCGGGTGAACAGTCCGTTGTAAGCCATGTAACAAATAGAGAGCATTAGTTGCGGAATATTAGCAATCGTGGTCATCACGAGTAGTGGTAGACTGTCGAGGTTGTCATTCTGGATCTGTTGGTTCTGCGAATCATGTCCGAATCGGGAGTATTGTCTGTGTTTCCTTGTGTTAGCTTGTATATGGTACTTCCAAAGTGTTCTTCTGGCACATAGCTCCTACATTGACTGATCTCTAACTGCGAGAGCAAACATCCCCGCCCCAACAGCAAGGGAAGTTGTGATGAGAGTGCAGGACAATGCCCATATGTTTCTCGGAATTGCATTTCCAGCAGTACGGCGAGGTACCTTGTGCCAGGGTCGCGGCCCTCGCAATAGCCTGTAGCCCGTAGAGCCACCAAGCTTGCGCTTTTTAGTGCCATCCCTCAAGTCGTAGAGGCTCAGAGTGCACATGCCCTTGGTCTCACCGTCGGGTATCGCTATAAACGAAGAAACAGCATCACCCGGCGTCATCAGAGGGTCATCTCCTCCCCAGACTCTTAGCCGGAGGACGAGCACGCATAAAATGCATTTGAAAGCGCACATGGTGCAGACTATTAGAAGCAGTGTGTTGGAGATGCTCAAGTGGCATGGGGCTTCGTACTTTTCGGACAAGCAATAATGCGCCTGCATGCTCCGGTAGGCGGGCTTGAAGTGTTTTTCGTTCCAGTTGACTCTGTCCGAGTCCACGTCAACACCGTTGGAACCACCCCATATGCCGTTCATGTTGTCCGGGATTTTCACCCACCAAGGGCTACCATATCCAACTCTGCCATCACGAACGTATTTTACCACTAACCAAAGCGGGTTGATTGAATCGACTGATTCGGGGTGATTGTGTCTGTTGAGACCTCTCACGACTTGAGCCCGACTCCATCCTGGCGTTGATGTTTCGTTATTATTGCTGATGACCATAATAACGTGACGGTAATGTGTAAGTGAGGCTCTGGTTTGATTATATCGATGGATGCATTCCTCAAGGCTGATCTGCTCCCAGCTTCCATTCTGCCTGCCAGCCGACAAGGAGTCATGAATACTTTTAACAGTCTCCCTGCTAGGATCCGTCCAGTTTGGGTCAGGGTCTTTCCATTCGTCGACACCCGCATCTTCTCCGGTTATTGACCAAAGCTCTCTGTTGGAGAGGGGAGTAAGCCCATGCCAGGGGTCATCCACAAAGGACTCTGCCGCTACGAGCAGAAGAAAACCATTGGAACCCTTGGATTCCAGGATACAACTGTTGAAGATCAAGTGCAGAGGAATAGAACTAGTCGAGTACAAAAACCAGAAGAGGATCTTGGTCCAGGAGATGAAGCGAAAATTCCGGATGGACTGGACACCGATCTCAACCCAGCGGCCGCGGGCGTGGGCTTTATCAACCTCGTGTCTTGTGGGCGCGACTAGGCTCTGCATGAAGAAGTTGGAAGATGCTAGGACCCCGGTGCTGATTATGTTGACGGCGAGATGGATCCAGAGACTGTCTCGAGCGATCTTGTCGCACTGGCCGTACCAGAGGATGCTCTGGCCACGACCGCCCAGATCTTGCGCGCCCTCTGCATCTTGAGGGAGTTTAAAAACGGATATGAGAAGAACCGTGGTGAGGAGAGTAGTTAAAGAGGCAACGAGGACTGTGAGGTAGAATGCGGTGCGTTTCCATCCTGTGAGCTTTGCCATGGCTGGATCCTGGAGTCAGGAGAAATGTGTCTGGCAAAGGTTTGGGAGATTCTCGTGGGTAAATGATGCAGACATGATTGATGAGATACAATAATAAACAAATGAAGCTTTCTGTTAGCCACACTCAGCGTCTTGGACTTTGCGGTGGCTGGCCCAGCTGAACATCCTTGACGAAAGCCACTCTGCCTTGCCGAATAGCCGTCTCACACGCGAGACGGGTGAGCTGAGAAGCATCAAACTCAACATGGAGATTGTGGGGCTGTGGCTTGAAAGAGACTCTGTAGCCAATACGAGGTACCATCCATCTACGGGAGCCGCATTGGAGAGGCGTTGGATCGCAAAGCCTCATTGGTTTGAGGCGGGAGCAACGTTTGCGCCTCTGCCGATCAATGCTATAGAAAGAAGTAGCTTGGCACTATCGAGTCTGGAACAAGCCATAGGCTCGAGAGACCTTACTACAGTATGAGGTCTAGACCATCAGAACCGTCAGCAATATTGCATCTTATTGAATCATAGATGTTTAGATATTGAGAATATCGCTAGAGACAATGTCTTTGTCGTTTTATTCGGCTATATACGAACAAAGGCGATAACAATATAACACAGTTTGCTGGTCATGGAAACACTGGCTAGTCACTGATGGAGCCGACCATTGTTCATGTCCTGGCCCAACCTGACTGACCAAACACCCAACGTTCTAGTTTGTGAAATATTCCTTACAGCTTGGTTATTCTTCTATAATGATGGTCGCTTCCATAATCCTATATACTTCTGACGTGGTTGTCCAGTGGCCCGATTGAGCGGAGATAGATCTGAGATCCGGGGATTTAATTGGAGCCGCGGAAACCTTCCTCCTCGAGAACCTCTAAGTAAGGTGGTCTAAGTGGGCATTCGCAGTGGGGTCTCAAAAAGCAGAACGTTAGAAAAGCAATAAATAGTTCTGAATGTTATTAAATGTTAATGCTGATGGTTATATATGCTTGCGTGAAGAGATTATATGTTGTTTACCTATGTAGAGTTGCTAAAAATGGAGTTTCCTGTTATGTAGTGATGTTGGATAATCTCCTCATAGCTGGGTCTCTATCGACCAACCAATGGAAGAGATAGATTCACGTATGGTTAGGTCTTTTGTACCACAAGAAACTCTTAATAGTTCGCTCTCTATCCTATTTTCAATCTCGATTATACAGTCTTTACACCCGCTTGGTTTAGCAATTTGGCCAACTCAGCCCGGTCCTCATTCTCTAGCAGCGCAAACGGCTTCCGCACACCACCAGTCTTCCACCCCCGCAACTCCATGCCTGTCTTGATGGCCGACGAATAGTTGTGGTGGTCGGTGAAGTTGAGGATAGGCCAGATCTTGTCCCAAATTTCGCGGCCCTTCTTCAAGTCATTCTCCACTGTGAGGGCGTTCCAAAGTTGAATAGAGAGCTCGGGAATGACGTTGGTGGCACCCCAGATAGACCCCTTTGCGCCAGCAGCGATGCCGTAAAAGGTCAATGTGTCCCACCCGTTAAAGGCAATAATCTTGTCTTGGCCGAGGAGGAGCTCTGTGAGAGCAGGGGCGTTGCCGGATGTGTCCTTGAGATACTTGACACCCGAATCGGACAGTGAGGCTAGGTCTTTGGGGCTTAGGTTGGTACCGGTTGCGGCAGGGATGTTGTAGTAAACCAATGGAAGCCCACTAGCGTCGTGGATAGTCTTGAACCATTCCTTCAACTGGGTCAAGTTGGCGGGCTCGTAGAAAGGTGGAAGCACCATAAGGGCTGCAGCGCCAGCCTTGGCGTGGTGCTTGGCTAGATCAACAGCTTCGGCCGTGGCGAGAGAACCGACACCGGCGACGACTGGGACGCGGCCGGCGGCAGCTTTGATGACGGCTTCAATGACAGTCTTTCGCTCAGCGATGGAGAGGGTGCCGAACTCTCCAGTGCTGCCGGTGGGCACGAGGCCGTGGACGCCGGCGTCGATGAGGCGGTTGACGTGATCGTTGATACCTTGGACATCGACAGAGCCGTCGGCCGCGAAGGGGGTGATGAGGGCAACCATGATGCCCTTGAGTTCCTGAGGAGCCATGTTGATGGAGTTGTTGTAGTGTTGGTGATGAAGAGTAGCGCTCGGATGAGTTATTGAAATGAGTTGGATTGAGTTGAAATAGATGTTTAAGATGCCATCAACCTGGTCTTATTATACTTGAGTTGTTCATCATTTCTCGACTTACAAGCACCCTGTATGTGGTGATTCTCCTTGTTCCGGCCTATCACGACGCGAGGCCGTTCCCCGCACCCTGGTCGTGAAGGCCTTCCTTCTTTGGAGGATCGAAAGAGGCAGGCCTTGACTGACACGAGCACATGTCAGCGACATCGGCCAATTTGTCCGATCTTGCCCTTTTTCATTCCGAATACGGTAAATTGCATGATTTTTCCGATCTGAAGCGTGTGACGCAATGCTGAAAAGTCGGTTTTGTTGGTGACGAAAATGACGACTGCGGGGTCTGTCCTTTCTCTCTCCCTCATCATCACCACCACCAAGGTCACAGTCATTACTACCGGAATTCATCACTCATCATGACCAAAATATTTCTGTAATTGCATATGTCTCAATTGATTAGCTTCCGTGACTAATAAGGACACAGGACAGGCACACCTGGCTACATCGGTGGCCAGGTCCTCTACGACCTCGTGGCTGGCCATCCCGAGTACGAAATCACGACTGTTGTTCGGAGCAGCGCGTCTGCAAAGCGCATTGAAGAGGCCTACCCCAAAGTGCGCGTGCTGCAGGGCAACTTTGACGACGTCGAATTGATCGAGCGCGAAGCTTCCCAAGCAAACATTGTTCTTCGTACGTCATTGCGCGCCTCATTTCTAGCTCTTGGCTGATATAATTGGTGTAGACTTGGGAGCAAACAAGCACATTCCTAGCGTTGAGGCCATCCATCGGGGATTAAAGAAGCAGGGTGGAGGGCACTGGATCCAGGTTTCTGGCGCCAGTGGTCTTGCCTCGCGCGAAATCGCAGACTCTAGCTTCCAACCCGGTTCCCCATCCGACGCCGTCTGGGATGATTTGAACGGGATTGCTGATATCCGCTCCCTTGTCCGAGCGCACTCCTTCCGCCAGGTTGACAACTACATCCTCGACGTTGCCGCCAAGGACCCCAAGATTAAGACTGCCGTGGTCTGGCCTCCCATCATCTACGGAGAAGGTCAAGGCCCAGTCAACCAACGAAGCATCCAGATCCCCACTCTGTCTCGTGTCGCTATCGAGAAGGGTCATGCTGTTCAGGCCGGCGAGGCCTTGAACAGATGGGGCAACGTGCACATTCGTGATCTGGGCAAGCTCTTTTATAACCTCGTCGAGGCGGCTGTCAAGGGTGACCAGCCCGAGAAGCTCTGGGGCGAGAATGGCATCTACTTGACAGCCTCTGGCGAAACTGTACGTGGAAGTATGCTCCTATCTAGACATCTGATGCTAATGCGACACAGACCTTTGCCGACATTTCTCAGCGCATCAGTCGCGCCGCACTGGATCAGAAGCTCATCAAAGACGACAAGATCGACAAGCTGGTCAAGCCTGAGCTCGACCAGGTTCTCCCTGCTGGATCAGTCATGTATGGCACCAATGCCAGAGGAGAGGGCAAGCGAGCCAAGGAACTGTTGGGCTGGGCACCAAAGGAGCATTCTCTGGAGGACGAGATTCCCAAGACTGTGACGGATGTCGCCAGCCGAAAGGCATAATTATTCGACACGTAGTAGATAAACATGTAAAATAAATCTCATAGACTTGGCATCTTGTCAAACTGGGCATTATCTTAACATTATCCCCTATACTAGGCGATCAAACTCTGCAGCTAGTGTGGCCCCTGCAAACACGCTTAGATCTATAGGTTCGATGTGCCGAGTTCGTCCGGGGTCAGCCAGGTGCATAAGTTTGACAGCTCCGGCTGATTCTACAACCACGATGGTGTGGGTGATCATGGCTCAATCAGGTAACGGACAGCGGGTGGCACACTGATCAAAAGGACGCCTTCTTACTACAACCAATACATGTACTTGATTGGAAAACCGCCCGATGGAGATTGAGGCCTTCAAACCCCGCGTTGACGGCGTAATGTGACCCCAAGCCGTGTGCCCAAAATAGCAAGCGTTGACGGATGCAGTGGCTCCCCGCATCAAGATCTACCCCCACGGGGGTCCGGTGATAACTGCCCTTCACATGAATAGACACAATTCGTGATATATGTACATGCAAGTCACCTTTGTAAGCAAAGTTCCTACGTACAGACGAAATAAAAGACTGCTTCATGCATCTACTGTGACGATTCCAAGCCAAGTTAACCGCCCCTCTCGTATTGCAGTCTTTGAATCAAGCCGCCTTCATCGCATCATGGCATCCCTCAGTGTCAACCTCGAGGCCCCCAACGGCGTCAAGTATGCCCAGCCTACAGGACTGTTCATCGGGAATGAGTTTGTGTCATCATCTAGTGGAAAGAAGCTGACTAGCATTGACCCCGCGTGAGTCTCTCCACTCATGGCGAATCACCTGACTGACCTGATATTTCAAGTACGGAGCAAGAGATTGCCACCGTGCATGCTGCCGATGAGCAGGACGTGGACAAGGCAGTCAAGGCGGCAAAGGCTGCTTTCAAAGAATGGAAGCAGGTTGAATGCTCTGAGCGGGGTCGTCTCATGGCCAAGCTGGCCGATCTCATTGAGGCTAAGAGGGAGCTGTTTGCCACGGTCGATGCCTGGGACAATGGTGAGAATCTCTACCTGGATATCGATTATTAAACTTCTAACGCACATACAGGTAAGACCTACTCTGAAGCCATCGAGGGTGACCTTGTCGAGGCCGTAGGTGTCATCCGCTACTACGCTGGCTGGGCAGACAAGACCTTTGGTCAGACTATTAGCACTACCAGCCAGAAATTCGCCTACACCATCCGGCAACCCATAGGCGTAATTGCCCAAGTAATTACCTGGAACTATCCTCTGTGCATGGCTACAGTATGTAATCATCGTGCCTCTTAACCCCCAATCCATCTGACTTTTCCCTAGTGGAAACTCGGCCCTGCCCTAGCCTGCGGAAACACAGTCGTCATCAAGGCAGCCGAACAAACCCCCTTGAGCATTCTTCTCCTCGCCGAGCTAATCAAGGAAGCCGGATTTCCTGCTGGTGTCGTCAACGTTCTCAACGGCCCCGGCAAGGAAACTGGGTCAGCTCTGGTCTCACACCCCTTGGTTGACAAGGTGGCCTTTACCGGGTCAACCGCAACCGGTGCTACCATCATGAACCTTGCTTCCAAGACCCTTAAGAACATCACCTTGGAAACTGGTGGAAAATCGCCGCTGCTGGTCTTCGACGACGCCGACCTTGAGCAGGCGGTTAATTGGTCGCATTTTGGAATCATGTCGAACCAGGGCCAGATCTGCACGGCTACCTCGAGAATCCTAGTCCAGGAGACCATCTACGATGACTTTGTCAAGAAATTTGTCGACAAGGTCAAGACCACCAGCCACGTTGGCAATCAGTGGGAGAAAGGTGTTTACCAAGGCCCCCAAATCTCCAAGGTCCAATATGACCGAATCCTTGACTACATCGAGATTGGCAAGAAGGAAGGTGTCAACCTGGCTCTCGGTGGTAAGCCCGCAAATGTAGGCAATGGCAAGGGTTTCTTTATCGAGCCAACCGTCTTCACCGATGTCAGCCCCTCTGCTCGAATCTACAAGGAAGAGATTTTCGGACCTGTGGTTGTAATTTCCAAGTTCAAGACAGAACAGGAAGCTCTTGACCTGGCTAATGATACCACTTACGGTCTTGGGTCAGCCGTGTTTACAAGGGATCTCGAGAGGGCGCATCGCGTCTCGGCAGAGCTAGAGGCTGGTATGGTCTGGGTGAACAGCAGTCAAGATTGCGACCCGAGGGTGCCTTTTGGTGGCGTCAAGCAGAGCGGCATTGGAAGAGAGCTTGGTGAGGCTGGACTTGAGGCGTACTCACAGATCAAGGCTGTGCACGTTAACATGGGGAACCGGTTGTGATAGGAGCTCGGTGAGAAAATAACCAGAAGCCGTCTGATACAAATGCCATCTTCTAAACCATATTTGTATCCGTACTCTACCCCGTATTGATCGTAAGGCCGGAATAAGTGGTATTTTTCATCGGCTTTTTTAAGTCTGGCTGGTGGCTGATACTTGTGTATGGTCAAGTAGTCTCAGCAAAGAGATCCGGAGGGCAACCTGTCTTACATGGCGGCGGGATCATCAACAGGCCATTAACGTATTACGCGCCCTCTAAGAACATTGGCATGATAAGACACAAGTACGTACCTGTCAGGACTGGGCCTCTGAGTGAGTGAATCGCCTGACGAATATCCCTACGTGTCATGTAGACTTGGCGGCGTTCTGAAAGCACGATGTTCTTATGACATATGCCTGTTCTTGGTAGGCTTAAGGTGCTGGCTCAGGAAGACGAGGTAAGTATAGCCAGGGTTCGAACTACCCTTTCTCTAAACATTTATAACATTACTCCAAATAAGTCATACTCATGTCATCGCCATCGTGAGGCAGATAGTCAAATATCCAGCACAAGGTCGTCGAAGCCTTGGGCTAGCGCCTCTTCGCCCCCTGCAAGTTCAATCTCAAGTTCAATATCCGCCTGTCCCTCCCTATACAAAACATTGGCCTCGCTGGCCATCTTAAAGTTTTGAGCAGCCTCGGCGTCGCTGATGATTCTCTTCTTGAGTCCGTTCGCAGCTGCTGCTTCAGCATGTAACTGAATGGCACACGACCTATCCAGCAATCCAAACAAGAAGCCTGCCTCGTCAACGGTGCTGCCGACTGTAAGAAGTCCATGGCTCATCAAGATGGCCGCTTTGTTCTTGGCACCTAAGGATGCGGCGATACGCGTACCCTCATCACCCGCAAAGACGATACCGCCATAATCGTCATAGACGGCAAGAGCATCGTAGAAGTTGCACACATCTTGAGTAAGCATCTCTAGCGGCTTGCCAAAGACTGACCATGCCCGGCCAGCAACAGTGTGCGCATGGCATACGGCGTGAGCATCAGGTCTGGCCTTGTGGATAGCTGAATGAATCCAGTAACCCGCTGCATTGACCGTGCGGCCGTTGGTGGCAGGGTTCTTCTTACCGGCCACGATTCGACCTGTCTCGATGTCAAGACAGATCATGTCGCCGGCCCGAAGACTACCAAAGTGTCGACTAAGAGGGTTCATCCACATGAGGCCCGGGTGCTCTGGGTCACGAATTGAAATGTGACCTGACTGGCCTTCTGTGTAATTGTGACGAGCCCAGTGTCTAAAGGTAGCGGCCATGTGCACGAGAATATGTCGCCGATGTTCCCTAAAACTGGGAAAGGTAGGGATGTCTGTGGTTGACAGTCTCAGCCATTGTGTCCAGAAGGAACCACAATATAACTTACCGGGGAGAACATCACCGTGAGAGATGGCTTCGCATGGTGTTGCCTCTTGTTCGTCAGATGGGTTGGACCTGAGATGCAGGACCTCCTGAGGAGGGGCTGTGGTTGTAGTGGTGGAGGTGGAAGTTGGAGGAGCCATTGTGAATGTGTAGCAGTTGAGGAGGTGGCTAGTTGTCGATAGAGAAAGGCGAGGATTTCAGACTACTGTTGGAACCCTCTTTATAGGGTCGATCTACCTGTATACAACAGAAATTCACCTCTCAATGGCCTTTGTTGCCACATGCGCCCTCTAAGGCTTACTACGCCCTCCCACGTGTTTGCGCGCCCTCTAGCGCCGAAGCAGCAGCCAACCTTTGGAGATCCCCTTTTAGGCAAGTCATACCAGATCCGCTATGAGTTACCATCCACAGGACTCCGACCGGTTATACATGGCTTTTCTCATTAGTGACTGGGGTAGCTGCTCTCAACTTTCCCAAAGCAGCGAGGCTACTGGTTTAACGCGTTATCGATGGTTTTGACTGAAATGAAGACGATGTATGTTTGTATGCCATTCTATGAGTACAGCCTAAGGTAGGTATATCTAAAGGCTCTGTTCTATGTAATTAAAGTCTATAAATCCATCGCACCCAACACAAATATTAGCTCTCTAAAGATATTCTTCTTTAAGGAATGAAATCAGCTTTTCAAAATCAACATCCGCTTACTTTCTCTTGACACCACTGCCCTTGGGCACTCTAAACAGCCAGTAAAGACCGAGAGTAGCCGCGATGTTGACAAGGATGTACACCCAAAGCAGTCCAAAGTGCCACCACCTGTCACTGTAGTCAATCTTGAAGCTGGCCAAGAACTCTTTGGTTGAAGCTAGCGAACAGTATTGGCATGTGTCTGCCGAGGACGGGTTAAGAAGATAGCCTCCGGCTTCCTGGACAAAAGGACCCATGAAGTCTCCGCAGGTCATGTTTGCAGGCACTGCCATGTGAAGGACTTCGTTGTCCGCGCACGTCACGTTTGAGCCGTAGACGGTGGTGGACATGAGACCGCTGACGAGGTATGTGCCTGGCGATGCTCGGTACATGAAGGTCCAGAACTTGGGAATGTCTTCGTAACGGACACCGACTCTGTTATTGGCTTTAGTGAAAAGTTTGAACTCTTGACGGAAGCATCGACTTACCCACAAAAGGAAATGCAAAGCATCCAAAGCAATGTCGCGAGAACACCGGCCTCCTCAGGGGTCCCGATCCAAGAAATCGCAAAGTGCGAAAAGGTGCTTGTGAAGAGCATGAACATCAGGAGGAAGAGGAACACCAGGAAGCCTCGAACATGCTCATCGTCGGATGTGGTGTTTTGGACAAAGCCGACGGGGTAGTACCAGCAAAAGTACATGATCACCGCCATGAAGGTATTCCAGACGACTTCGACAATGATATTAGACAGGACGAATGCTATTTCATGTCGAGTTAGAGATCATTACTATTTGTGTCGGAGGATGTAGACTTACTATTCCAGCGGTAGATCTTGGAAGGCCTCTCTCGGACTTCGTAGAGCGCACGTTGGGGAACAAACATGGGCATGATTTGTTCGTTGATGTTTCCAAATAGGACGAGATACATGAAGACGGCAAAGAGTTGGTTCTGCAGCCCTTGAATGCTGTTGTTGGCGTTGAAGCTGAAACCAAGATATAGAGACTGTGATTTAAGTCAGTAAAGACCTCTTTCCACCCTTGTGGGCAACTTACAGCCAAGACAATAAGAATTGTTTTGGACCAGATATAAGTGGGCGACCGCCAAAAGTGTTTCCATGTGCGAAACAGCACCTCGCGGAACTGGGTCCAGAAAGACGCTACAAATTCTTGGTGCTGAGACGCGTCGCCGCCGGCCAGTGCGGAAGTGTTTGAAGGCTGCGTAGACGGGAGAGAGTTGAGACGCCCGAGTTCCTTCTTGACATCCTTGTACTCGGGAGAATTTCGCCAAACCTGATGCCAATCTGTATCCTCAGAGTCATCGCCTGATGGTTGAATGATCTCGAGCATATACTCGGCAGGGTTGGCGTCTGGAGGACAGGCAGGGGCACCGTTTCGCTCGAAATAGTCGAGCAGAATCTTTGACTGCTTTCCGAGATCTGAAAATCATTAGCAATGAGCGATGCACATATCAAAACCCAGACATACCTCCAAAGTAGACTGTCTTTCCGCCTGGGGCGAGCAAAAGCAACCTATCAAATCGCTGGAATAGAATAGCCGAGGGTTGATGAATAGTACATAGTACAGCCTGACCGCTTGCTGTCAACTTCTCAATGAGATCACAAATAGCCCATGAAGTCTGCGAATCAAGACCAGAGGTAGGTTCATCAAGGAAGACAAGCAACTGGGGGCGGGCAGCGAGTTCGACACCGATAGTTAGACGCTTCCGCTGCTCAACGTTGAGACCCTCGCCAGGAGTGCCAATGACAGCATCAGAGAATTCTTGCATATCCAACATGTCAATGACGTGCTCGACATACTTCAACTTCTCCTCGCGTGAGATCTCGGCGGATTGGCGGAGTAGGGCGCTGAACTCGAGGGCTTCGCGGACTGTCATTGTGTTGAGGTGGACATCTTGCTGTTGCACGTAACCAACTCGGTGCTGGAATGAGGCGTCGGTTGGTTGGCCGTCAATGTGTGTGTCTCCGCTGACGACACCCATAGTGACACGGGTGGCGAGAACGTCCAGTAGAGTGGTTTTTCCAGCACCAGATACACCCTGTGGGTCGGTTAGTCAAGTAATCCCTGTCAGCTTTGAATATGATGTTGCCGTACCATCAGTGCCGTGGACAGACCAGGCTTTACCCAGCCATCGACATGATCCAAGAGACGTCTTTCATTGCCCTTGATCTGGATGTCATAGCAGAGATCCTCCCAATGAAAGACAGATGCACCAGCGGTAAGCCCGCTAGGTTCATTGTTCTCGGCCTTCTCGGCCACAACGGGTCGTTGAGTTGATTGAGCTTCGACGTCTGAGGTCTTGCCATGACCAAGACTAGGCGGCATTTTCCCCTTGCGGAAGACGAGGATTTCGCCTTTGCTTCGTGGGGGCTTGGCAAACTCGGCCGAGACGATGTAGGCCAGGAATAATGCGACGAGGAAGCCAAGGAGAATGCCAATATTGCTGGAAGAAGTGAGCCAGAGGTTCCGTGAGGAGACGCCAAGAGTGTGTTACTTACCGCCACTTGTGTGAATTGGAGTAGTCAAATGACATTTCAATGTATCTGTCGCCACTCACACGGGATGATCCAGGCTGAGCTCCTACCACCGCGCAGATTCGCGACTCGGCAGGGAGGGAGTCATATGCTCCTCCTTGAGGGACCATCTGCGCGCAGGGAAATTCTCTGTTGTGGAATTCATTTGCCATGAGTGCCTCAAACGCATAGGCCAGTGGGTTGATGTAATTCATCCAGCGTGACCACCCAAGCATATAATCAGTAGGAATGGTGAAGCCAGTGTAAATCATCAAACCGAGACTCAGAATCGCAGAGGGGACCATGGCTTGATGGGATGTACGAGTAAGACAGGCAAGGGTTCGATAGATGCAAGACATGACCAGCGTGGTGAGATACGAAGCCAGGCAAAAGAAGAAGAAATTGCCCGCTTCCCGCCGCAGATTTGCCATAAAGTATATCAAGATGTTGAAGACAAACATGTTGATTGTCTTGTAGGGCAGGTCAATGATGTAGCTTGCAATGGCCTGTGTGGATTGATGGTAGAAAGCGTAGCGGTTGTGCTTCTCAACGACAGGACGTTCGGCGTATACAGTCAAGACCTGATTGTGATGTTAGTATCAGTAAGGATCTGGATATGTGTTGCTGCGTACCTCAAGCTGGCTAGCGAATGCGTTAAAGAGCAGAGAAAAGAAGATCAGGCCTCCTCGGTAGTAGAATGTCGACGAATCGTTTTTGAGGTCGTAGAACATGCTGCCTAGGACAAGAGCCATGATGACGTTGAACAGGAGTGAAGCAATCGTGAAGCCGGGGTCGGCAAGTAATCTGCGCCAGCCTCTCCAAAGCGTGAGTTTGACCTGGTGGGCGTAAGAGATTGTGTAAGGTGACTTGGACCGCTGGCTCTTGAATTGCTCTGCACGGCGCGAAGTGCTATACTCGGCTAGGCGCTCCTCACGGGGGTGATTCTTCTCGTAATCGGCGAGCTCGCGGAGGAGCTGTTTCCGCTGCTCGCTGGCCTGCCATCTCTCGGCAAACTCATCGGGAGTTCGGGGCGCTGTGTGCTCGAAGCCGGGCTTTACGCGACGCTCTTGGGGACTGGTCATGGAGGTGAGGAAGTCGGGTGTGGTTTGTCGATCGGGACCTGGACTGTTAGCTTGGAATGCATGGGATTAGTAGAGCGACTTACACTCAAAGCCGAGGTTCTCAAAGTATTGCTTGGCTTCGTCGATCCTGCCGAAGAAAATTTGCCTTCCCTCGTACAGTACGGTGACGCGATCAAACAGCTGTGACATGTCAGAATACTTCCTCGGATATCATTTGATGTACTTACATCGTATGCCGACTGTGGTGCCTGATAAATAGCCACCGCAGCAGCAACGCCAACAAGATCAGCCTGAAGCCTCAACGTCCTACAAAAGTTGATCGCATTCCCACTATCCAACCCACGCGTCGTGTTATCCCAGCACTGCAGCTTAGCTCCCGTGAGGGCGGCCTCGGCGATACTAACACGCTTGCGCTCGCCGCCACTCACGCCGCGGACAAAGTCGTCTCCTACGCGGGTGTCGACTGTGTGGCTGATGCCAAAGATGGCCATCATGACGCCGCGCATCATCGTGTCTGCTTGTGCGCGGGTCACGCCGCCTGGGACGTGGCGCAGTGAGTGCGCGCTGGCTGCGAAGGAGAGGGTCTCGCCGACTGTTAGGTGGGCGAGGTGGGTGTCGACTTCGGCGTTGTAGAGGACATCGCCGCGGAACGAGGAGCGCATACGGCTTTCGTCGATACCTATGAGATCAGTTAGTATATGGCCCCATCGAGAGGTTCATTGACCACGTACCTCGGAAGTTCATGTACGAGTCTGAGCCAACTTGCAGACCAGCTGTCTCGCCAGCAATGGTCTTCAACAGCGTCGAACATCCCGAACCAGGAGGTCCAAGAACAAGCAGCAACTCGCCCTGTTCCACGACACCCTCAAAGTTGCGAAGAATGTCGACCCGCTGCCCCTTCCGAGCACTCAAGCTATTGACCAGAAATGACACGGCATCGAGAGGATAGTCGACAACGCTCTTCTGATGTTGTGCGCCGGTACCCCAACCAAAGACACTCAAGTCCCGAAAGGCGACACCGAGGCTGCGAGGAGGCGCAGAGCCAGCTTCCGACTCGGTGAGCTTGACAAGGGCCTTTACCCATGCTCGCGCGTCAAAGTTGGGCGAATTAGGATCAAGTCGAGTACCGGGCTGGGGTGAAAAGGCGTGCAGCTCGGCGCCGACTGTGGTGGAAGCTCGAGTAAGTTGGCGTGCTAGGGCGCCGATCTCGTGGTTCATGTGGGTCGAAGGGCCATCGGATTGCGAGTTCTCGACAGCAGTCTCGTCTTTGGTGCTGTTGATTGTTGAAGCGGACGTGAAGTCATCTTGAGTTTTGCTGTCTGGGAGGAAGTCCCCTGTCGTGGGAGCTTTTTCGGATGCCATGTTGCCAAGGATCTGTTGATCTGTAGATGGCTTCCAAGGCTTGCTAGGTCAAGATGTGAAAGCAGCTACCGGTACTCTGGCTTAAGTATAATCAGCTCAAAACCCTCCGGGCCCCGAGATTTCCATATTCGGATGATTTCAACAAAATCCGCAATGCTAAACTGGATCAAAGTAACAAAATCCGCCAGAATCCGGGGATACGGGTCTGGGATAAAAGTCCTGCGCAGGTGCGGATGAAACTCGGCCGTCCGCGGACAAACCCGCGGGTCAAGCCGTAGATATTCAGCAACAAAAAAGACTCCACCGCCAGTGATAGATCCGGTAAAAGTTCTCGGCTGGTCAGCCCTTTTCTTGGCTCCTGGTCGACAGTCGCCCCGAACCGACGGAGTCGGCGAGTATCATCGGCGTTTGGGTGGAGCGGGTTCCCCACCGGCTGGGTGTCCGCGGCGCCCGAGCCCGATGACGCCCCCTTGTTTCTCGTTTAGGCGACAGATTTAATCATTGGTGAGATTTACGAAAGTGCATTTGACGGATGCGAGTCCGGTTGCCAAGGACACCATCGTGACGAATGCTTTGCGTGGTGCTGTGACTTGACGCAGATTGTATATGGCTCATGATGCTCATATGCGTTGCCTCCAGTATTTTAAATTCCTCAGTGACGTACAGAGTCGTAAGTTGCTGCACGCTGTTCGCGCCGGTATCATCCTTGGTGGCAGATTCAGGGACCCTGTCACGCCACTCTCTCGCCGGCCGGAACCCGTACCCTTCATGCGCGGCCCCCCCTATCGTATCCCTGCCTGTCATCTTCTGGGGCAAATGCGAATATTCGGGTCGCTTTCGCCTGCTGCCTACAAGCTGTGTACAAACTGTAGAATATCCTGCAGCAGTCGTTCCACGTGGGACAGAACCAGAACTTTCCGAATCAGCACTTTATTCGATGATGGGTGGTCAGCTCTTACCGTGGCCTCCGCCTTCATACACCACTAATTGGGCGTCTGGGACCCGCTTCTGGACTCTCTCTGCGCTCGAAGAAAGCGGGACTCCCCCGTCTGCGCCGCCGTGAATCAGGAGCAGTGGTCCTTTCTTCTCTTGTCCGAACTTGATCAGATGTTCTGTCAAGTCCTCAGAGGTGAAAATCTGCGCAGCTCGCTCGATGGCAAGGGCATCCGCCGTGTCAAGGATTCTCTCAAACATTTCAATGTCTTTATCAGACACCTTACTTCCCGATCCGACCCCTAGAGGCCCTTGGAAGTTGGTCGCCACGAATTCAGACCGGTTCTTTCTCAACGACGCCAGCACCGAGTCCCAGAGCTCTCTAGATGGTGCATTGGGGAAGTCTGCTGACGCCACAGGCAAAAGGAGTGAAGTACTAATCCAGACAAAGCCCTTTCCACATGATGAGTTAAGCTCTTATTAACAGTGTTCTTCTTGCGACATACCTTGCAGTTATCTTTCGCATAGTCACTAATCGAGTGCGCCAACACCGTCTCTCCGGTTCCCATACTTGCCGCGATAAAGACAAAAGGGCCAGGCTTGAGCTTCTCTAAGAGATCGACCAGGTCTCGAGCTAGCACACTATAGTCAATGTCTCCATCGTTTTCAGGCCCGGACCAGTCACTTTGGCCGAAGCCGCGTCTGTCTAGCGCGATGCATCGGAACCTATACGTCTCGCAGAGATTCAATAGCAACAAGTCGTACATTCGAGATGACAAGGGCCATTGATGCAGAAACACCAGCGTCAAGCTCTGGCGTGCTTCAGCATTGGAGATGGGCTGAAAAGGAGGAGGTTTGTTTGCAGGGACAAAGTCGCGGTAGGAAAGGTGAGCCCCATCAAAGGAGCTAGTATATCGCGGCATGTTGAGTAAACTGCTAACAGCACGCTGAGCATTAATGTTATTAATCAAAGACGCACATTAGTCCCATGTTAAATGAACTTTAGTCTAGTCTAGCATTCAAGCCCATACCTCGGTCGATGCAAGCAATGTTTAATAATCATGGCTACTCGTTCTCAACAACACCTCCGCACTTTGCAAAGTCCGACGGAGTTTTTTATATAATTCACATACTGCACCCCACATCTTGCCAGCCAACCATAATGACTTCAGTTGCAAGAGCCGATATGTAAGTTAGTTCTGGTTGCGTCAGTAAAGTATGAGGGATAGAATAATCAGAGTTTAGGCCTCGGTCGGTAATTAGTAAAGCATGTGGGAGAAAAGCTTATGTCTATTGCTAATCAGATATTCAGAGAGTGATGATAAAGCATAGCGACAAGCCATGTTGGATGATGGCCAAGATCATCTTATCACCTTCGAGCATATCTAGACGTAACTGTAGCAACATGTCTTCAGCACCAGTTCTAAGAGCAGATGTTCACGTCTCTTCGCGACTCCCCATCGCCATCCTTCGAAATGGCGAGCCAAGTGCCTTCTCGCCGATATCCTCTACCCTGATCCACGGTCCTCGAGAGGCGGTGCTTGTGGATACTCCGATTTCCATCGATCAGACCGAGGAACTGGTTAGATGGATCAAGCAAGTCATACCAGACAAACAGCTTAAGTACATCTACATCACACACGGCCATGGGGACCATTTCTTCGGTGTCACTGTACTCAAAAAGTACTGGCCAGATGTTCGCACCATCGCCACGCCTGACACGGTCGCGCATATGAAGCAGCAACTCGAGTCCGCATGGTGGGACAATGCATGGCTCAAGTTCTTCCCCAATGGCCAAATCGCAACTCCAGTCACTCTCGCTGAACCTCTGGACACCAACACATTCGAGATCGATGGACGTGTATTGCGCATTGTCGAGGTTGGACACACAGACACTTTTGATACGACTGTCCTGCACGTGCCTGAGCTTGACCTGGTCGTTGCCGGCGACGTAGTGTATGGTGATGTCCATCAGTATTTTGGAGAGGCGGATACCACTGAGAAGCGGCTAGAATGGCTGGGGTGTATTACCTGCAATCTACGAGGGACTACATCATGGCTTTTGAGCAGACAGTCAAGGTTTCTACTACCACGGAGGAGATTGTTAACAGGATGAAGGCCTTATACCCTGACCGTGTCAATCCTCATGCTATTATGGCTGGGGCACTTGCCGCTGTTAAGCAAAAGGAAGCGGGTAAGAAATAGAGTGGTGATAGTGGGATATCTACGAGTTAGGTATACACTCCTTAGGCAGATGTTAGTGTTTAAGATCATCAAAAACTATTTTGGTCTTATTATTCGAGACAGGAGAGAAATCTCTAGCTTGCCTAAGTGTTACCGCTCAGGCGTTGTTCTTCATCAACTTTCAAGAGGGCATGGAAAACACCCGTCCATTGATCACTAATCACGGCAATAACTTAGACATGGCTCCCGGCCATCAATGCCTCATCTAGATATTGAGTTTCCCCCCGCAAACACGGACTTTTAGATCGAGTGGAACCACCGAGGCATGAAACACCGTGTCTGGCAACCCCACGATTTCCCGCCTGGTGACGTCGTATAGGCACCTCGGCAGTTCAGATATCGTATGATAGCTTTGTGTATAAATGACTCTAGCTTCATCGATGTCTTGTCTATCAACTTCTATCAAACTCCATCCTACTTCAGTTACCAGACCATACAAAACTATCTACAAAATGGCAGCCGAAAACTATCAATACCAAGTCCTCATCACGTCGGACGACACCAAAGCCGAGGCTGCAAAGCGCCGCAAGCTTTATATCAGACCCTTTTTCCTTTTCTGGCTCAACTCGTTTATCTTTGAGGTGACGATGCTCATAATCAGCATTGTCGTCTTTTCTGGGTTTCGGGACATGTTTCCCAGGTTCATGTGGACGATCTTCTTCTGCCCTCTTGGAATGGGTGGGGCTATGGGTGGTTTGGTCAATGCGTTCATTGTCGACAAACATTATGGAAGCAGGGCTGTTCACTTCTGCGCTATTATGAGTTTGTTGGTTCTAGGTGCGTGCAATGATCTTTGTTATAATCTGGATCTTGTGTTTGGGTGGTTCGGATCTCACGATCACTTTTGGTGGTGGCATGGTCGGTACCCGCTTATCTACGGGGTGGGATACATGACTGGGAAGTTGTTGTTTACCGATAAGGGACAGGAGAAGCTTGCCGACTGGGGTGTTTAAGTATTGACGTTGAAGAAGGAACTAGTCGATCGAGGGTCGCGTCTTTCATTAGGATATAAGTTGTGGGTTATACATGTTTGGCAACGTGGCAAAGAATCGGATAGGGTGCTTTTATTCTGCCAAATACTGTGCTAGGGTGTTACGACGAACTTTGCTAGTAGGTTAGGAGTTGACATAAAAAGAAATAATTCAATTAATGATCATTATAGCACATCAAGTGGTGTCAATAGTTCATTCTGCCAGTTGATGGCGCCGCTCCAGGGTAAGCAGATGCTCCCTTGCCTTGCTGATGGCGGAATCGGTCGAGGTTCCTGGTCCAATGAGACACGCCAAGACTTACTTGGCGGTCCCACTTCTCAACCGAGGCCGACCCACTTATTGCCAGGCCGAGGCCCTTAAAGCGAAGCTGTCTCCCCTGTCCGTCTTGAACTCGTGGGCAACCAGTTTCTGTCTTCTTGACAAATAACTGTTTCGTCTTATTGTTTAATCACTACCAGAAGCAATCATGAGCTTAACTTTGGCAGACCAGGTTGCCGTCGAGCAAGTCGAGCCTGGCGAATATATCTCCAAGCTGATCCCCGTCAGGATGGGAAACGCAATGCCCATCGCCTACGGAGGATGCACAGCAGCTATCGCCGTGAGCGCTGCCTGCGCAACAGCTCCCTCCTCCATGTCTCTGTACTCTGTTGTAGGGCACTTTCATGGCCCGGCCGCTATCGACAGGAAGCTGCACTGCAGCGTCATCACCATCAGAGACACGCGGTCCTTTGCGACACGGAGAGTCCAAGTCAAGCAGCAACAACAAGATGGAAAATTCCGTGTGTGCATGGAGGTGCTGGCCGATTTTCACGTCAGAGAGCCTTCGACGCTCACTTACTCGGAGCCACCCAGTTTCAACTGGCCAAAGCCCGAGGACTGCCCTGATAGCAAGGCACAAGTCGCTCGCCTACTAGAAAATGGGACTATTACAAAACAACAAGGAGACGAGTACTTGAAATCCTTTGGTGTATCGGACAACTTTTTCAACAGTCGATACTGCATAGACGGAGTATCTGGCCAAAACCTAGCGGGAGCTGCCAAAGAGACCGTCACCACTCAAGACGATCGACACATCACAAACAAGATCTCTGCAGAATGGCAGCGAGCCAAGGGCGAGTTTACGTCACCTGCCGCCAACATGGCTGCACTATCCTTCCTTATGGATGGTGGCCTCTCGTTCTTGCCGCTGAGCCACAACCATCTCTGGTTCGATGACACCACGGCTTGCTCGACTCTGGATTTTGCGCTGCGAATTTTCGTTACCGATGTCAAGATGAACGACTGGCACTTGCGGGAACGCAGAACCTTGCGAGGTGGTAGCAGTAGGACCTTTTCAGAGAGTAAGCTCTGGGATGAGCAGGGGAATCTGGTAGCCTCCATGAGCCAGCAGTCTATCATGCGGCTCAACAAGGAGGTTAGTGTGCCTAGGCTTTGAGTGGCCTGGGCCGGCAAACAGATGTGTATTGTTTTTTGGCCTATAGACTTACTAGAAGGAATGCGCCACTGGGAAGATTGGACATGTTTATTAGAGACTTTAAGACGAGAACTCGGTGTTTGCAGAGTAATCGGGTTGGGATAGAAATTGAATAGAATTCTTCTTTATTTCGTACCTTCTGTTGGCTCTTTTTGGGCCCTCACGAGCCCCATCCCAGTCAAATAAGTTCCGTTTTTATCATCTTACGTACTCTCCCGAAGACTTTAGCCAGTTTTGTTAAGCCTTCCGCGTGTACGCTTCTGATCCCTGCTGCGCAGGCTCTGACTGAGTGAGACAAATCCAGTTTCGTCCGCCACAGTGGGGAAGTAGTGGTTGCTCAGCGAGGCTGGATTGGACGAGGAGTGACCTATCTGCCAATTCACATACCTTCTAGAGTCCCTAGGCCCCAAATCGACATCGTCGAAACGAGGACCTTTGAAATCCACGTCAATGTCATCAGAATATTGAGAGGGAAGTTCGATCCCTAGCAGATCTATGTAGTGACCCTGGAGTTCATCAACTGAACGGCCAATTGCGACCTGATTTGCCTGAATCTCGCCGCAAAGAGCAGTTGTCCAGCTGGTGAAACCTGGGAATGCTGGATGGCAGAGGTTCTCGTAATACCTGAGGTCTCGCGGCGCAATCATGTCCAGGATGGCACTGAAGTGTCAATGCCAGAACAAACTGGAGTATTGAAGAAAGTCTCGGGTATTCTCGCTGGGATGCTCGAGGCCTGCGTTGCTGCATTCCCCCCCTGGAGTCCGACTAGATCTAAAAAGGAAGCCCCATGAACCAAAGTCCCAAGATCGGCTGCCATGAATTTTAGCAGCAGCCAACGACGCGCGCCATTGCTGTCATTAAGATTCCTTGGGATCTTCCTTAGCTGTTGCTTAAACCTGATCACTCGACAAGGGCGGTGTTCAGCACATGGCCGTCGGTGGAACAGGCAACCACCAAATGGCCTGCGGGCGCCGTCTGTTCAGAGCATGCTCTAGTTTGACCTATCTTCCGCCAATGTAGTGGAGGACAGCTTGGCTGATGCTTGTCTCAGAGTTAGAACTAAGCAGCAAACGACACATGACGTACTGTTGAAGTGGCAAATGTCAAAACAGGGCGATGGCTGCTTGCTGAGAACCAATAGGGGATTTGGGAGGCTGTATTGGTGAAAGCAGCAACGACACACAATGGGTGGTCAAAGATAGGGAAGAATAGAGATCGCCTCGAAAGCTTGCCTCATAAAGATCAATGTCTTGGGGTGGTTGCATTTGCCATCGCATGTCGATATTTCCGCCTGACTCAGTCGGCCTTCTCATCCACGCATTCACCGGTTCTGCCTCCTTTGAGTGACGGAGAACTTCTTCAGAGCCAATGGCCTGCGTTAGAACCATGGATCGACTGCTCAAGCTTGGCGGCATCTTCAATTCCTCCCCTGCTGTATCTGGGCTGTCCGCTCTTCAAGACCAGCAATCCACTTTGTCGACAGCGACCGACTCCTTACCTAGTTGGATTTCGTCCAAGTGTCATAAAGTTGGGAGAAAGATAATCTGGACTCAGTGTCGAAGCGAAAAATGCAGTATAAGGTCATTTCTTTCCAGTATTACAAGTGATGTCATTGTGCCAAAATGAGGTGAAAATAAACTGGGATATTTTATCTGGGGCAATGACTTTTGGTGGTGCCATGCTTTCAGTGGTGTGGTTCTCGAAGTGGTGGGGAACGATAGCCAAATCTAGTGTGCCTCAAGAAAGGGTACCTCCGTCTTTTAGTACTTTGGTACAGCGCCCTATTGCCCGGGCGAGAGTGAGAGTTTAGTATACGCCACACCAGGCAGCATTTACGTTCGCAAGTTATCTCCCAAGTAAGGAGTATCTCTCTGACTCTGACGCAAGAATGGATTCTGTAGGATTCGGATCGTGTTAAAGATGAGATCATACCTAAGACTGAGACTCAATTCAACCGATGCCGAAAGTTATCTCCTCCTCCATGTGAGTCTGGTAGATCAATGAGCCAAACGATCCTTCAATTCACGCTGTTGGTTCAAGCTGAACAAAGGACTGACGAAATTCAGGCAGAGAGAAACAGAAAACCGGTTCGCTTGGCGATGTGTCCGCTATAAAGACCCAGAGAGCATCCCAATATTTTCTCAGAATCATAACATCCAACATTTATTATCAATCTATTCCCTCTGATATTGATATATGCAAAACCCAACATGATCTATCTCGTCGTTCTATTGCTCCTCCCAGCCCTCTCAGTCACCTCCCCTACGCACTTCTCGGATGGGGGTAGTCCCATTCAGACGCGCGATGATCGCGCTGATGCAAGGCATGCTCGCACACTGGCAGAACACCCCAAGGATCTCGTATTGCACTCTAGGGACTTGTATAAATTCTTTAAGCGCAATGCAGGTACGGACGAAGTTGTTTATCTTCAGGATAAGCGCGTCTTTGTGCCTATGAGCAGCGTTTCGGCCCCTGAGCAGTCCAAGCGGCAAGTGGCTACTCCTTGCTGGGTCCACGATCAATGGGACGCGACTGACGCTAAGTCTGAGTGGGGGCCTTGGGAACCAGCGTCAGAGTGTTTATATACAGGAGAGAGTGAAGGCGGTGGCGTTGTCGGCATCACCTGGTCCAAGTCAATTGCTGTCATGAACGAGGCTGGTCTTGATTGGAGCCCTATTAAGGATGTGCTGAAGGTCTCACTTGGGTTTTCTGTTACGAATACTTGGACAGATGGCGGAAAGATTGACTGCACAGTTCCAGCAAAGTCTGTTGGACAGATCTGGGTGCAGAAGTACATGGGAGAAGGTAAGCTCTTTCATTGTCACAGTGCTTGATAGAATAGCTGACTCTGGGATAGCTAAGATGAAGAAGAGAAGATGCCAAGATTGCGGGGCCGCAAGCGACTGCCGCGACTGGGAAGATGCAGGTTTTATCAGGGCTCCATCCGATGGGTGCGTTTAGCTCGACATGACAATTTTGGGACGAGGCTTACAAGTTGTACAGGTCTGACTCTACCAAGAACCGCAATACTGGCTGCAGTACTGGACTGGAGGACGTTCAATGCTAGGGAGGCTGATTGTTACAGCCCTGGTAACCTAGTCCGACCGGGCGGGTGATTCCAACGGGAACACTTCGAACGTATTCTTCCCTTTTCGACCAACACGATCCGTTCACTATGGTAGTTCATGCCAGCCGATCCCTACGAGCGAAGCTACTCTGTCGCATCTGTTTGATATTCACAGCTATCTTACCATCGCTGCAACTTACTTCATTCGTTTCAATATGATTCACGCTCTGAACCAAAACGTTAGCCGTCTCTTTCGGGGCAGTGTAATGTCGGAACCTTGTCAACACGCAATTGACAACTACCGCTGTCTATGGGAGGATATCTGTTGCTTAAAATTTGTCTCATAACACTAGTTTATCTAGCTTCTAGTTATATTCTTGTGTTCATACGCAGGAGATTAACTCACAAGTATTTCATTTCTAGCCGGGAAGCTTGCGTTGCACAGGCCCGCGAATCCAGACACCCGTTACGGCGTGACATCAGACCCTGCTCAAGTATATCCCAAACCTGCCCTAAGCTGCCTCAAGAAGAGTTTGGTGTGATGCAGCATTGGGTTTGTTGGCGTACGGTACTTTCGGCCTCTCTGCTTTTAGCGAGAGAAGTTAATGATTAGCTAACCAAGTAAAATTAGCAATAGCTTACATAGATAGATTGACTGACTGAATTTTAATTATATAACAGCAGCTTTGTCATCAGCTCTGTCACATCTCAGAGTCGTGTCTTTCACCTGTCTCTTTATCAAGGCTGTGCCTCAATGACCGGGATCCTGGATAAATAGACACAATTGATTATCCCTGTTTCTTGGCAGGCTGAATAAGAATACGTGACATTATTTTACCCCGCTTGACGAACTTCGAAAAGCGCGCCAAAGCATTATTTGAAACTGTATCATAGCTCTGATTACTTGTGCCTAGCATGTCGGAACCAAACGCTGCCGAATCGCCTAGTGCAGCAGATCCGTCTAGTCCTCCACCTAGTCTCGTCGACCAGTCGGATGCTCCTCCCGCAGGAGCTGACAATGGCCTCCTTCCAGGGGAACATTGGACACAGTTGACACCTGTAATATAGGCCTCACCTAACTGGAGCTTAACAGTAGCTAATGTAAGGGTTAGGAACCTCGAGATGAAGACGACGATCGTGATTCTGCACTGGGCGACAATGCCAGCTCGACCGCTTCGATTTCATCAAGCATTCTTGAATACAGAGAGATTAACGGAAGAAGATATCACAGCGACAGGGGAGATGCTCAATACTGGTAATTGCACCGTCATCCAATTTGCGCAGACCTAATTCACGAAATAGGGTCTCTAACGATGAGCAAGCAAACGAGGCGTTGGACATTAAGTCAGTTCGAGCTTTTCGGACTTGTGAGCACGTACTTACGATATCGATAGCCATCATGTTATGACATTGATGTATGGCGGAAAACTCTTCAAGGCGCCGCTGAAGAAGGATATTCAGGTTTGTATCTCCTTCAAATTGGGGCGGCAAATCACCTGCTCACCGCATACGCTATACAGACAGCTGTCGATATCGGAACTGGCACAGGTACAAACCCTCCAACCAACCCCTAACAACAACTGATGCACAAGTACTAATGGTCGAGTTTATCAGGCATTTGGGCAATGTAGGTACCAATGCTGATGATAAAGTGTTCTTAAGCTTACCGCGATGACAGCGACTTTGCAGATGAATTCCCCAATACCAATGTTATTGGCACTGATATATCTGCGATCCAGCCAAGCTGGGTACCTGCAAACCTGGAGTTGTAAGCCAGCACCTCATCTATTTAGATGAAGTGACCTCTGACCTTCAACTTATCACTAGCCAAATCGAC
This sequence comes from Fusarium sp. JS1030, assembly GCA_000966855.1. Taxonomy (NCBI): domain Eukaryota; kingdom Fungi; phylum Ascomycota; class Sordariomycetes; order Hypocreales; family Nectriaceae; genus Fusarium; species Fusarium sp. JS1030. Next base: position 67,917 of record JWIW01000025.1, read on the forward strand.
GACTGCACACAAGAATGGACCTTCAAAGAAAATTCACTCGATTACGTGCACATGCGTTTCCTAGTAGGCAGTATCGTTGACTGGCCAGCCCTCTATAAGCAAGCCTATAGATGTCTTAAGCCCGGCGGGTATATCGAAAGCCATGAAGCTACACCGCATATCGGCAGTGACGATGGTACCGTCTTAGAGAAGAGTGCGATGGGTCAGTGGGGTAAGATATTTATGGAAGGCGGCCGCAAGCTTCAGCGCCCATTTTCTATCCTTGAGGATAAGATTCAGAATGAGGGGATGAAGGGAGCAGGATTAGTCGACATTGAAGAATGCGAGATCAAGGTAGGATTTGCTATGCGAGATTTGGGCACGAATGAATAAGCCTGACTGATCGTTCGTGGTTGTAGGTTCCGATTGGCGGTTGGCCCTCCGATCCCAAGCTCAAAGAAGCCGGTCAATATTTCCAAGCTGCCATCCTCCAGGATATCGAAGGCACCTTGATGTTCATCGCAAACCTGTTGGGTTGGTCAAAGCAGGAAATTGACGTCTTTGCCGCTCACTATCGACGCGAGATTCGGTCCAAGAAGATCCACGGACACTTTTTGCAAAAGGTCGTGTGGGCTCAGAAACCTCTGGACTCTTGATGCAACAACGAGAGAGGAAGGGCCTACGTATTAGTATATGAAAGAATGCTAGGAGCACGGATGACGAAATGGAACACACAAGAGATTAAATGACACACTATTTTTAATAAATAAAATTGCCTGATATTTCCAATCGCGTGAGGTTGCCTTGCATGAGAAGGTTGTTGGCTGGTAACTCTTGCGTATAAGGCACCCGCATTAGCTAGGTAGACGAAAACAACTCACCAAGTCCGAGGGTAACCTAGCACTGCTTTTAACTGGGAAATTGCGCAGAAACGAGCCGTATTGGTCGTACATGCTGACAGTCTGACGACGCCTCCCCACGTATAAAGCCTACGGACATCTAAATGCTGACGGCTGACACCTCCTTTTCAACCAATTTACCCGTGGCCGGCTGGGTAAAAAAAGAATCCATCATGCTTGACAGACTTCCAGGCGATATTCTGAATGAGATCTTTTGTCATTTCTGTCTCCATTGCTGTGGCCAACACGTGCAGTCGCCCGGAATCGGTGCATCCTTTCAACCCCGGGACCGTCGGCCCAGGCAGGACCCCCATGACCGCTCCTGGTATTCGTTAGACCGCCATGCCTTGTTCTCATTGAGCCTCTCTTGTAAAGCACTGCGTCATGTAGCTCAAAGCTTCCTCTATCATGAGTTTGTGCTAGGATATGGGGACTCTGTCCGTTCCGCTTACTACGACTTTGACAACCGACTCATACCCTTTGTGCGAACCGTTGGGCGGCGGAGAGATCTGGCAGCAAAGGTCCGGAAGGTGGCCATTCATCCGCTGCTCCGACAGAATATCGATGCAAAGCAGATCAGGCAGACTTTATTAGAGGCGGCAGCTGTCTTGGGCATTGATATCATCGAGGCCTGGAAACGACGGGCGATTGAAGCTTCAGAGGCTGAGCGGGAATACTGGAGCGGTTCATACGGGGACCTTCTTCGGACCTTCTTCACTCCAGAGTTGAATGATGCGCCGTCTAAGCGGGAAAGGGAGAAGGAAGACAGCAGGCCTCCTTGGGGCTTCCGGATCCTGGATGCTGAACTCATCACCATGCTCATTGCTCTCCTTCCGAATCTGGACCACCTCAGCCTTTGGCAAGAGAACAACTCACCCATACGATTCTGTCCATCTTCTTTCAAAGCTCTTGGAATCACCAACCTGCCAAGTCTGAAGACCCTTCATACGGAAACGAATCCAGATGCCATTGTCGCACTGGCGAATGGCTTGGAAACGCTCAACATCCGCTCCATCTCCTTGTTTAACTGGCACGAAACGCGTCAACTGCCCGGCGTTAGTACACTTCGATTGACCAACGTGGCTTACAAAAGGAAAGAGCTCGAAAGGATAATATCCTGGTGTACTGGAAACCTTCGTCATTTTATATACGAGGCACGTGGGCGGGAGGTTCCGTTCGTCTTTACGAGAATTGTCAACGGCGTGTACGAAGGTCCTCATTTCAGCGCGGCACATGCTTCTAAGGCTCTGAGGTCACACAAAGGCACACTGGAGTCTTTTCATCTGGACCTGCGGCTATCCCTGGGGCCGTTTCGGCCAGCTTCTATATACAACGAGGTGTGCGACGCTGCAAACTTTACATTGCGCGACTTTACGTGCCTGCGGGAGGTCTTTCTCAGCACGGATGCTTTATTCGCGGTCCCCATAGAGATCGATGCGGATGAAGTGAAAGGGACCCGGCAGAGCATCTCGGCCAAAATGCCTTCGTCTCTTGTGGCGTTGTATTTGGCCAAGGACATTGCCACGAGAGTGGAAGACCTCCAAGAAGGACTGATCGGGCTTGCACAAGAGAAAGACTGTCATCCGGAGTCGTTCCCCTATCTGAAGCATGTTAGTATCGACACAGAAGATCCGCTGGAAGAGAAAGTCGGCCAGATCATGGCGGGGGCCAACATCAACTTGGCGTACGAGAGTTTGCCAAAGAGCAAGGACAGGCCTGTCAGGTGGATACGAGTGAAGGAGACTTAGTTTATCTAGATCGAGATTATACATGTCGTGTAACATCAAATCACGTATTCATCACTATTCAGCTCGCCATAACGATTCCGCCCTCTTAATTCCGATTCCGTCTGCTGGCGGAAAGGCTCGGCCGGGGCGGGCTTAGCCGAGGCGGGTACTTTCCGCTTGGCCCCGCTGCACGTCGGCCCCGCACCGTCGGCTTACGACGGCTTGATATATTACAAGTTCATCTCACAGTGCACCTTGAAACGTCACTTTTTGCAAGACTCGGCCGTTGATTCTTCATTCTACTACCGCCAAAATGTCGTGGCTATCAATCCCCTCGGGCTCCCACTTCTCCATCGCCAACATCCCCTTTGGCATCATCTCCACATCCTCCGATGCCACACCAAGACCAGCAATCGCCATCGGCGACCATGTCCTAGATCTCAGCGCTTTTGCCAGCGGGGGAGGTTTCTCATCGGAGTCGGAGATTCAGAAGCACGTCGGTGTATTTTCACAGCCTTCGCTCAATGCTTTCGCGGCTCTGGGCCGTCCGTTCCACCGCTCTGTTCGGAGCTATCTCCAGACAGTCTTTGCCAAGGATACCAAGTATCCCGAGGCACTAAAGGACAACCAGAAGCTCCAGGACTCAGCGCTTCTGAAGAGATCAGATGTAAAGAACCACGTGCCTCTTGCAATTGGAGACTACACGGATTTCTACGCCGGCAAGAACCATGCCTACAACGTGGGCTGCCTCTTCCGCGGCCCCGACAACGCGCTCCAGCCAAACTACACTCACCTGCCTGTCGCTTATCACGGCAGAGCCAGCAGTGTAGTTACCTCTGGTACACCCATCCGACGTCCTTGGGGCCAAATCTTGCGCCCTGGCAACAAGACACCAGACCTGGCGCCTTGCGAGAAGCTCGATCTTGAACTGGAGATGGGAATGTTTATCTGCCGTGAAAATACTCTCGGAAACCCAGTTCCAGTCGACGAGGCCGAGCAACACATCTTTGGTTATGTTCTCATGAACGACTGGAGTGCCCGGGACATCCAGGCCTGGGAATATGTGCCGCTTGGACCTTTTACCTCCAAGAACGTGGGCACCAGTATCAGCCCGTGGGTCGTGCTGGCTGATGCGCTCGAGGGAGCAAAGGGACCTGGTATCAAGAACGATAACGAGCTCTTACCTTATCTCAAGCAGAAGACTCAGGACAACGTCTTGGGTATTGATCTAGAGGTGGATCTTATCAGTAAGTAGAGACGGCCTTCCAAGAGATGATCGTCACTAACATTTGGTTTAGCCGCCGCTGGAAACAAAAACACCATCAGCCGGACCAACTCAAAGAACCTGCTCTGGTCATGGCCGCAGATGATTGCCCACCACACCATCACCGGCTGCAACCTCCGGCCAGGCGACTTGCTTGGCTCGGGTACCATCTCTGGCACGGAATCTGGCACTGAGGGTAGCATCTTGGAGCAAACGAAGGGTGGCAAGGTTCCGGTGCAACTCAGCGCAGGCGAGGAGCGCAAATTCCTGCAAGACGGTGATACTTTGGTTATCAGAGGTTCCTTTGGCAGCGGGGATTCTATCGTTGGCTTCGGTGAGGTTTCTGGCAAGATTCTGGAGGCGCTGCCTCTGTTCAAGTAAATGAGCTCGAGGTTATAAAAAATAGATGATGCTATGAAAATCAACAATTACTACATTCCCAACAAGATCTCCTCATTTTCTCAATCCATCTAAGCCTTCAGATTATCAGGGGTATCTGGCTGATTCTGCCAATGGGCCTTGACAACAGCAGGGTGATCCTTCAAGTTTTCTACAACCTTGTTGATGGTTGGGAATGCCGTCATATCAACACCAAATCTCTCAGCGTTCCAGATAGCTGGCATGAGACAAGCATCCGCAATTGTAATTTGATCACCAAAAGAATACTTTCCAGCCGTTTCCGCCGCGATGCTTTCGTAGGCCTTCAAACCTTCGGTCATAAGCTCACAATTCCAATCTTCCGCCTTGGCACCCAGTTCTCTAATACGGCGCATGATGCGGAGATTGGTCACTGGCTGAATATCCGTACAGACAATGGCCACGAGAGCGCGCACCAAAGCACGATCTTCCAGATGAGAGGATGGGGGAAGGAGTGGATGTTCGGGGTGCTTCTCCTCGAGCCATTCCAGGGCGGCGATGGATTGGCCGACTTTGATGTTGCAAGTGAGGACGGGGACAGATGCAGATGGGTTGAGGGCCTTGTGTTGATCGGACAAATGCTCGCTCTTGAGGAGATTGACGGTGACCATTTCATACGGGATCTCTTTGATGTTCATAGCGATCCGGAGACGAGCTGAACAGGAAGACCTGAAGTATGAATAGAGGGTGTACTTGGATTCCGGCATGGCGAAGAATTTGATGACTCTTTGTGGATCTTGATGAGAATAAACAACTGCAATACTGGAAGAGCAAGTCTCTGGACGCTTCTCTTATTGACAGCCACGCCCTTCTTATGTCATCACAGCTGCACGGAAGTCGCCCAGATTTGAGTTCCGCTGCTAGCCTCCGACTGCCGAATCCGCATGTGCTCCTCCAATGGGCACTGCAGCGGGAGCATTCCGAGATGCGGGGGGCGGAGAATAAGCGTCAAGGACGGCGGGGAAGTCTTGTGCGACACCAACCAAGTAAGCCTCGTCTACCGTGTCAAGTCAGCAAGTTAGGTAGAGTCTATGGGTCATCATATCCTTGTCCTAATGCTTGAGATTAGCTGGTCAGAAGCTATTAAGATCCTTAGCACGGAGGGGCCTATAGAATGCCACAAGTTAGGAATGACTAGAACCACAAGTTCTACCCAACTTGCTGAGTTGATACGGCATCTGGAAATGTTTCGCTGTTGATGTTGCAAGGCTTTCATACGGGTATTGAAAGAGAGCTACGATAAATACATTCAGACAGTATGAGACGTCCACCAATCACTTGCTAAAAAAGAAGGCGTGAATACCGGAAAATTCAACTCTGGAAAAGGCCAGCTCTCGTTCATTGGCTGTTGGAGATGCGACAGGCCTGAACTTCCCTTTTCGCCAACCTCTCCCGGACTGGCTGATATGTACGCATCTGCGATGCCATAGAGGTATTTGCAAAACTCATAGGGCCTCTTGCACGACTTGGCCAAACCACTCGTCTGCTCCATGATGTCTAGTGATGACTTTAGTAGATCAAGGTCGTTCATATCAGAATTCGTGATACAGTGTAGGAATGTCACGACAAAGGGGGTGAGTGAAGAGTACACATGGACCCTAGAGTTCATCAGCAGTGCCTCGATAACAAGTATTTGTGGTTTAGTTGACATACCAAACAGCGAAAAAGGCCAACGACTCGGGCTCCAATAACGAATACTGGGCATACACCGACATGTAAGATCGTAATCCTTTCTTGGCTGCTTCGAAACAAGACTCGGAGATGATATTTGTCGAGGCGGATGGATTGAGAGCATGGTGAAGCAGAGTGAGGGTAGAGTAATAAGAGACATCAGCCGGCCCAAACATGCTATCAAATACTCGCTTGCCGTGTGCCCTAGAAGAATCCAACTGGCTCCATGACTGGTGCCAATCAGCAAGTCGCTCGGATAGATTATCCACGATGGTCTGTTTGTCTCCGGTGTTGCGTCTACGTGATGCAGGGGAATAGAGATCTTCATATATCTGCGCTTGGATCTTCACGTAGTCGATGAACATGAATAACGTTGCATCCCAAGGCTCTCGTCCTGGGTCAGAGGAGATGGCGAATGGTTCGGCATCAACATCCACGTCTTGGATGGTTGATGCCCTGCCCAAGCTCAACACAGTACTCTTGTCCGAAAAGTAGACCCTCCAGAAAAGCCGACGGACTCGGTCCGCTTCTTCTGGAGGCATGGATACCAAGACATGTTCTCGGTTGTAACCAAGAACAAGACAGTGTCTCGCAGCAGTGGAGGAATGACGCCACTGAAGTGCAAGATCTCCTTCAGTTTGAGCGTCAAGTGCCTGTATTAAACGTCAGTCGACTGTGCCGTCGATGTTAACCAAGCAAGGAGACTTGCTGCCATGTAGAGCACTAGACAGTGCTCAAAGGTTGCAACCATGTTGACCTCATAAGTCTCTATCCCGGTGAACCAGTTCTCCCTACAAGCAGCCCGGTATTTTTCGACTTCCTCATCCGAAAACCCCGGCCGCGGGTAATGTTTCAAGTCAGTTAGAATGACCGAGAGCATCGCACTCAAGAGCGTCACTTGTCCAATCGAGATGGTCTGTACTGGAAAGTAGACCTGGCGACATAGATCCTCGACTTGTTCCAAGTGGACAATTGGAAAGACGAGGGTTAATATGCAGTCTGAATCTGCTTAGCCGCAGGTCAGCATAGGAACAGAGCCTAGGAGAGATGGCGATGCGTTACCTCGTGCTGCACGTAGGAGACGAATGACAAAATCAGAGGGAGGCATGTTGCGCTGGAGAGCGATGCTTGCAGGTTCCTCCCGCACTCGAGGCTGGGATGCATCCTCATCTGATGCTTTGCCTTGAAGGAGCCTGCGTAGACCGGATATCTTCTCAACAACTTGGGGCGATCCAATGGCAGCCAGTGACCCAAACTCGGTGATGTCTGTTGCAAGTAGAGCTTGCTTTCTAAAAGATGAGTCTCCCTCGAGTGAGGTCAGGTCTACACTACAGGGGCTTTGTTGCGTTGTTGACTGTGCCGCTGATGCTGATGTGGGGATGTCTAGAGCCTCAGCATCACGACTTGGCGATAATGCGTTGAGTCGATCCTCAAGAGTGGCCACTCTTTTACGCAGCGACTCTATGCTCTCCGGGTCCCTAAAGTACAACGGGGTCAGTGCAAGGCTACACTATCTCAGATAACACCGCGCTTACTTATCTGGCACCCGTTTCGGGTTCGTGGAACGGCGTGTGACATGTTTGGTGCTTTCTTGACAGGTGATTTTGGATGTGATGCAGTTGAAGCATGGAATTTCCTTGTTGCATCGTATCTAAAGTTGCCAGTCAGCAGCAAATACTACACGCTCAAAGTCAATTGCGCCTGGGGTACCTTGCGAATGCGACAGTTACGGCACTAGATGTAGCATTGTCAGTTTGCCGAGGTGATTATCTGCAAGATAAGCTCTATCACTCACAGCTCTTGGAACGATGTTAGTCATTGGTGATTGCGTGCATGTAAGCCTGACGAAGGCAAAAAGAAAAAAAAAACACGCGATATTCTTTCATGGGATTTTAATATGCGCGGACATCGCGCGTGCCGCGGGAAGCGCGGAGTTTGTCCCGGAAATATGGATCGTCATTCCAGCCAAGTCCATACCAAAGGGAGTCTAGAGCATCAAGATTTGCGGAGAACCCGGTCTCGTGAGATCCGTTCTACCGAAATAAGGGAATCCGGGGAGAATGAGAGTCCGATATATTTGTACATGAGCGAAACTAGCATTCTTTCTTGGTAGAGTGAGGACTCTTTCAAGCATAGGACCAACAGACACACCCTCTGCCTGTTCAGGCCGTAGGCGATACTGATGATGCCACACTCAGTGACCTGCTGAATTAATTCAAGAATTCTAGAGGCGCTTCAAGATTCGCTTCCTATTCTCCTCCAACTGTCGCGTGACACTATGTGTTGGTGCAAGCCCATCAAACCCATGAGGCAAACCAGGATAGAGATGACACTCCGACTCGACACCAGCTGTAATGAACTTTTGGACATAACTGAGATTCTCCGCCACAAACAGGTCGAACTGGCTGGTGTCCAGATATAGAGGAGGCAGACCGGCAGCATCCTTAATGCGACCCGGCGCAGCAAGGACTGGGACGTCGTCGCCTCCAGGGCTCGTCCCCAGATATGCTGTCCAGGCTGTCAAGTTATCTTCAGCGTCCCATAGCTTAAAGTCCCCGGGAACCTCGGAATTGGTTCTATCATCCAACATGGGAGAGCAGAGAATCTGCCGAGCAATGGGAGGGGAGAATTTGACGTCTCGGGCGCGGAGTGTCACGGCCGCCGCGAGGCCACCGCCCGCACTCTCGCCCATGACAGCAATCCGCGCCGGGTCGATACCCAGCGTCTTAGAGTTCGAGTGAAGCCATTGAAGGCAAGTCCAGACATCGTTCAACGCGGTGGGATAGCGACTCTCCGGCGCCAGCCTGTAATCGACGGAGAATGCCTGAACTCCCGTGTCCGAGACAATATGCGCCAGCCGTTCAATGCTTATGTCGGGGGTCAGAGTGATCAGTCCACCTCCATGCGCATGGATAACTGCTGCCGACAGGATCCCAGATGAATCCGAGTCGCGCTTCCTGTAGTGGTAAATGGGCAGTTGGTAGCCGTCCTCTGTTGGGATTTTGACAATTTCGAAGATGACATCCTCGGGAACAACAGGTGGCGGCCCTTTGATGCCTGCGTATCGGGCTCTTCGTCCCTCAATGTCGTGTAACTTGGGCTTAGGGGCATCTTTCTGGCTCTGAAGAAGAGGTGCGATCGCAGCCACGAATTCCTGATCAACTTGGAGACCCATCTTTGCAAACTGGTCAAATAGAGTAAAAGAAGACTTTGGACTCAAGTTGTATCCAGTAAACGAAGCCGGGTGTGAATTTTACAATCTGTCCCCTCCTCTAAATACTATATCTGTTTTCTAAAGCTTTGGTGAGACTGGAAAGGGGTTTTCTTCGGACATCCTACGGAACCCGTGTGTCGCACGGCATAAATGCACGCCGGGCCCGAGTGGGCTACCAGGACCAACCGTTGGCCCTAACCTGAGGATTTAGTTAGCATTTCGGAACGGATTGGTAGCACAAAATGAAAACGAAAAGGCCGAGAGCGTGGAACGCGCGGCCAGCGAGTTCGCATTGTCTTCCTCCGAGCTCTTTCTCCATCGCGGCCATCGTCAAACAGGCTGTATTGTCCCATCGATATTCTCCGTGAGAGAGCAAGGGGAAGAACAGCAACAAGGATCGAAGGCATTTAAGGACACTGGTTGTCCGAACATGGACCTATAGCTTATTAGCAATTCCGTCCGTCAGTTTCAACCATACATCCGTTCATCAATCCTCCCAGGCTTTGTCCTATCAAAATCACCACCAGAATAATCATCATCATGAATGGTCAAACCAATGGCTCCTCTCCGTCCGAGCTCAGTGCCGACATCATCATCGTAGGGGGTGGCTTCGGAGGCTGCTACGCCCTCTACGAATTGCGAAACATGGGCTACTCGGTCAAACTCCTCGAAGCCGGCCGTGACTTTGGCGGTGTCTGGCACTTTAACAAATACCCAGGAGCACGCGTCGACTCGGAGACACCCCTTTACCAACTGAGCCTTCCGCAAGCTTGGCGCTCATTCACGTTCCGGGAACGCTTCCCGGGTCACCAAGAACTTCGGGATTACTTCACTCATATGGCTGGAGCCTTGGACCTTTACAAGGACGCAATCTTCAATACTAGAGTCATCGATGCCAAGTTTGACCCCGAGACCAACGGCTGGATCATTCGTGCCGAGAATGGACTCGTCGCAAAGTGTCGATACGTCGTGTTTGCGACGGGCACCACCAACAAGCCTTACATCCCAAACTTTCCTGGAATCAACAATTTTTCCGGGAAAATAATCCACCCTGCAGCTTGGCCCGATAACCTCGACCTGAAGGGGAAGAAAGTAGGTCTGGTGGGCCAAGGAGCGTCTGGTCTGCAAATACTGCAGGACATTGCCAAAGAGGACTGCAATATCACGGTCTTTGTCAGAAACCCACCAACGGCCCTCCCGATGGCGCAAAGGGAGCTGTCCCGTGAGGAATCTGAAGAGACCAAAAACTCATATGAAGCCTTGTTTTACCACGCCAAATATCGTGACCAGTCAGGATATTCCTACAGCGCACCTATCGACTCCTTCTACAAGACGACACCCGAGGAGCGGAGGCAGAAGTACGAGGAGCTGTGGTCTAGAGGGACGTATGCCATTCTTGTCTCCAACTACCCGGAGCATCACTACGACAAGCAGTCAAACGCGGAGGTCTACCAGTTCTGGGCTGAAAAGACTAGAGCTCGGATGAATGATCCCTACAAGCGGGATATTATGGCACCGCTCGATCAGTTCCAGTGGATTGGCGCCAAGCGGCCAAATCTGGAAATGGACTACTACGAGATGATTGACCAACCCAACGTCAAACTGGTCAGCCTCAAGCAATCAGCCATCAAAGAATTTGTCCCTAGTGGCATTGTCACTTCGGCCCAAGGTGTCGACGAACACCACGAGCTGGACGTCATCATTGTGGCGACAGGATACGACTCCGTGACTGGAAGTCTCTACGAGATGAACGTCACAGGCAGCGATGGCATAAAGCTGCAAGAGAAGTGGAAGGATGGAATCTACACATGGCTTGGCATGATGGCCCCTGGTCTTCCGAATGCATTCATGCTGTATGGACCACAAGCGCCTTCGGGTCTGGCAAACGGCCCACCCTTTCTCGAACTTCAGGTGGAATGGTTAGTCAAGTTCTTGCAGAAGCTTGAGGAGGAGAAAGCTACGACCGTCGAAGTTTCGAGCGAGGCCGCAGCAGACTACCGCCAAAAGAACATTGACGCATATAGCCATTCGCTCATGAGCGAGGTGGCCTCTTGGTGGAACGGTTCAAACATTCCTGGCAAGAACAAGGAACCTCTGTTTTGGGTTGCTGGGATGCAAGCTTGGAGACAAGAGGGCCTGAAGGGTCTGGAAGACTGGTCGCAATTTATTTTGGAGAAAGAGTGATGAACGTCATTGTAGACCTGCAAAATCTAGTGAATATTCGTATTCATCCGCGGGTTCCGCGGGCAAAGTCGCTTACACTTGCAACCCGTGGGAGCCGCGGAGATCGTGGATGGCTGAAGGAGTCCGTGTAGAGCTTACAAATCGTCACTAGATTTGATATTATTAATAAAGAGACCGCTGCAGTGAGTAGCTTGAACTTTGTGTCCCTCATAACGTAAACTTGCTCGACGTAGGTAGCATATAAATAGAACCGGATTGGTGTGTTTGATCTTTGACTCGGCCAACTCCAATTAACATCTTAGGCCTCTCCTCAGTTCAAAATGAAGGTTCTTGTTGTCGGCGGAACGGGCATGGTCGGTGGGCATGCGGCCATTCACCTACAATCATTGGGCCATGAAGTGGCCATCGCAGGGCGTCATCGGCCACCGCCCAGTATACCCGACCTGGCCCAATTGGACTTTATCCAAGGAGATTTTACCGCGGGTGATTTCACCTTGGACCAACTCAAAAAGTTCGATGCCATTGTGTTTGCTGCCGGCAGCGACATACGCCACGTCCCAGAAGACAAAGACGTTGACCAGCATTTCCTCCACGTCAACGGCACCCTGGTGCCCGACTTTGGTCGCCTGGCCAAATCAGCCGGTGTCAGTCACTTTGTCCACATTGGCAGCTTTTACTATCACGTCGCTCCCGAGCTGGTTGACAACGTACCATACGTGCAATCTCGAAAACTAGCGGCTGACGGCATCGTTGCACTGTCATCGTCGACATTCCACGCCTGCAGCCTCGACGCCCCTTTTGTCGTCGGAACAGTACTAGGAATGAAGGTACCCATGTTTGATGCCTACGTGAGGTACGCAAAAGGAGAGCTTCCGATTCCCCCTTTTGCTCCTCCAGGAGGAACAAACTTTATATCAGCACAATCTTTGTCCGAAGCTATTGCGGGGGCCCTGGGGAATGGGCCGTCTGTTGGTGGCAAAGCTATCGTGGTGGGCGACGAGAACTTCTCGTTTGCGGCATATTTCGAAAGGTTTTTCACAGCTGTGGGAAAGAAGACACAGCTGCCTGTTCTAGAACAAGAGCACCCGTTGCTCCCCAAGGCCACGCTATATACAGGAACCAGGACGGTGTCATATGAGCCAGTGAAGGAAGAGTGGGAGATTTTAGGCAAATATCGACGGAATGATATACAGAATGCCATCGTCGAGATAGTTGAGGATCTTAAACGGCTACAAGACCAATAAGGGCAGCCAAGGAGTCCTATTTCATGGACCAGTCAACACTCTTGCGCGGGACTTGATTAGGGGTGGGGCAAAGCTGGACAATATACGTTAATCAGTAATCTTTTACCTAAACGGCAAAACAGCGCGACCAGAATGTGGGGACGAATCCTTCGAAGACGGCGGGGAAGATACATATGGCCTGAAAGGACTTTGGTGGATAAATAACCGATAGAACCTACATCTATTTACGAATTGCTAGTGTAAACGAGTCCTGAAACGGTCGTTGTTCGGAGGCCTACCGTCGGAAGTACCGAGAGGCGCAGCGCGTTTCTTGGATTGCAGGTAAGCTGGCCCAGTACTGATGCAGTTGGGCTCTCTGATTTGCTGGCTTATGTGGATATCTGCAAGCTGTGTGATCATCTTACTCAACACTCAGCCCTATTAATACGACTAGCAGGGGTCTAATAGGTCATGGACCAACAGATGCGAGATAGTATTCGTTCATAGAGAGGTTTGCCGGTTCTTAATGGTCAATGATCAGCGCTGCTGAAAACAAGGGCCTCACCTTAGCTCCACTAGCCGTCACGTTTGACATGATCCGCCTCGGTCTCATGGATCACAGGCCTCTTGCATAACACAGCCTAATTGTAATTCGGCAACAGATAATAAGAACTGACGCAATGCCTCGTCATTTGTTTGTCCGTATTTCTTCTCCAATTATACCCGTCAGATATTTGTCTGAATTAACTCTATGGCTACACGAGTGCAGGTCATCGTTGTCCATTTTTCAAGCCACTCAATGCAGCCACGCGTTCGTGGATCCTCAATCAAAGCGAATAATGTTGCTGTATACCCTCTCATTCTTATACACCCTTTTTGCGTTCGTTCAAGGCGAGAAAAGCGAGGACGAAACATTCAGGCGACGTGGTCTTCATTCAAGTGGGTTGGCCTACACTCTGCATCGTAAGATCTTCGCTGAAACCACATCAAGTCGCAACCTTGGGTGACTATCTATATGTAGTGGGCGGCGAAGTAGGCAGATTTGAACCAGACGACGGAGAACCGCTTTCAGTACCCGGTAAGACAAGCCTTGGTTCGTGTACAACATTTGCTCATGACTGTAGTGAACTATACATACTCAATCGCTCTAAACGAGTCCTGGAAGAATTCTACGGTGAAGTTCCGACAACTCGACAATGGTGACATGCCGCCTGTCATCTGGCCTAATCTCTGGCCACACTCAACATCCAACACGTTGTATAAATGGGGCGGCGCAAAGTCATTCGGCCAAGAACTTGGGGACGAGGGAGAGAAAACTATCTGGTCTCTTCAAGCTGATGGAAATGGTGGTGGAGAATGGACCAAGACGAATCCACTACAGTCCAAGGATTGGCAGGATACTCGACAAGGTGGCTTCGGAGCAGCAGCCACTTGCGACAACGAGTTTGGAGTCTCACTCGGTGGCTACGCCTTCAAATCTACCGACCCCGACCTTTCAGATGTTGATGAGCCTATTCCTGTTCCCGGCATCTTATCTTTCAACATGGAGACCCGTGAGTGGGCAAATAGTTCCACAAAAGAGTTGAGCCCTCCACTTGGTACATGGCAAGAAGGGACCGCCGTTTGCACCACTGACTTTGGCGATAACCCGCTGGTTGTGGCCCTAGGAGGGGAACACACGGCCGTTGGTACAAAAGATCGGTCAGGTCTTATGAAGCTGGACACCATTCACCTATTTGATCCAATCAAAAAGCGCTGGCTCTTACAAACCGCAACTGGAGATATCCCCGACGATCGCAATGACTTTTGCTCGGTTGGCGTCAGAAGCCCAAACAGCACATATGAGATGTAAGTATTTTTTCAGGAAATTATGCCTTGAGCTGACCTTGATGGTGAAAGATACATCTATGGTGGCAACTCACCGAACCGGGAATTTCTTGACGACGTTTTTGTCTTGACATTACCAGGGTTCCATTGGACTCGTGCTAATATTTCTTCGCCTGTTCGAGGGTACCACTCTTGTGCTCTTGTTGGGAAGCGGCAGATGCTTGTTCTTGGGGGCATACTAGAAGTCGACAAGTGGCAAGTGGAGGACCCATGGCATCAAGGCTTGGGCATTCTCGATTTGCCCACCTTGAGTTGGAAAGACAGCTACGATCCAGACCTAGGGGAGTACTCGACACCACCAGAAGTACAGGACTGGTACCACGAAGGGTAAGATATATATAAGTTCATCTCGAATTGCAGGTTAACCAATTTTAGGGGCATGACTGGAGTCAAATGGGATTCCGATGAGGTTGAGAAGATTTTCAATCGTAAGAGAGTCGTCTAGATGCGCGCCTCAGGGCTAAACATTTTAGGAACAATCGGGGAGTCGAATAAAACACCAGAGTCCCAAACAACGAAAATTGGGCCCATAGTCGGTGGCACTCTTGCTGGCGTTTTCTTCCTGTCAGGAATCCTAGGTGCGGCTCTCTATTGGCATCTTCGGCGGAGGAGAAAGTTGCAGTAAGTATCTGGGTAAGAAAACTTTAACGAAACCTTTACCTAACCCTTCATTAGACAAGAGCTTGCCAGTAGCATAGAGGCGTACGCAAAGCCAGAGCTGGACGCTTCCTCAACTTCCAGAGTTCAGGTTGAAAGGCAGGAACTTCCTAGCAGTGCAGCACGAAACCAAGAGCCGTATGTAAAGCCAGAGCTTGACGCATACATAGTGGCTCCGCCTCGCGTCCAGACGGACATGAGCAGCCCGAAAGAAGAACCGGCTGAGCTTCACTCGGCTTCATATGATGGAGCCGATGATGACAAAGCCCGAATAGATGAGGTCCAGGAAGAAAGCCAATCACCAATGGGGAGCATAAAACAGGCTTAAGGTAGCCTAGGATTCTCCGAGGTAGTGCTGCACAGGTATGGCAGCTCCAGACAGAAGCCGGCTTCTGTTGGGTAGCTAATATTGTAAAAGAACAGCGGCATTTCAATTGTCATTAGCGTTGGTTCATTGATAGAACTTGTTTTTAAACATGAAGCACGGTCAGATTAATTGTTTTCTATGGAAGGGATAACTTGGGATAAGAAGACGTGCCTTTCTCCCAGGAATACCACAGGTTCTAAATTTACCCAGCCATTTTCCGTCCATCTGATAGAATTCCAGTTGTTTAATTTCAGAATGACACGACCTTTATTAATATGGAGTCTTCTGTGGCGTAAGCTAGATAGTGTCTTCCCTCATACCTTTCACCTTATCAATCTGGTCGGTCACCTTTGCCCACTCCCGATCCTCTTCCTCCTCGGCTTCAACAGGCTGTCCGATCTTCACAACGACGTTTTTAGTATGTAGAACGCACTAAAATGGCACGAAAAGAAGGAACGAGACATACCGGAAGGAGTTCCTTGAATAGAAACGGGCTCATGTGAGGCTGAACTCGGTTATCCTCAAGAGCCAAATCAGGATGCTTGCTTAGGATATTTATCTCTTGCACAATGCGGACCAAGAAAGTGCGAACCATGTTACGAGCGTCTTCCAGACCCTGTAGAGTGGCCTTGTACTCCTTGGTAACATTGATTGGCCGCCAGTGGTTGGGCCCCAGAGACTTCTTCGCTGTGGTGTCTTCGAGCTCTGTCGTAGCCGCGTTTTCGGTCTTCTTCTGACCGCTCTCAGGTGGCTCATCATCTCTCTCATTTGACTTTGATGCCGGAGTTTCACTACCAGACCTGGAATCAACTTCTTCAGCGGGTAGACCTTTGTTAATGGCATCCACAGCTTTCCTTCTCTTGGCTGCCTCGCGAGCCTTCTCCCTTTTCGCCTCCTCGACTTGTTGTCGGTACTCTGATGATGTTAGAAGCTTCATTTTACCCGCAGAGACTTCAAATGACAGGACCTGGAGATCCTTAGCTACGGTCTTGTAGTCCAGGTAGGCTTCCTGGAGTAACATGGAGTAGACCCCTGCCACCTCGAAGGCTGGAGGAGAAATACCGCCAAACAGCCTATGGTAACTACGTAGAGAAGTATACTTGGTGAGAATCGCGTGGGTGCGCATAGGAGTCTCCGCAACGAGGTTTGGAAACCTGAGCGCAGCACTCTTCATGGTCTCAAAAGTCCAATCTTGTTCGGCTGGAGATGGCTATTGTGAGTCTATGATCATGGACAAATAGATTTAATCAAGGTAAACTCACGTGTCTTCAATCGCTGCCCTCCGCCAGTATAAGAAACGGAGATGGTTGTTTCGTTTTCCCGGAGAAAGTTGTCATTGAGGTTGTCAAACCCCAGATTGAGACTAAACGAGTTCTTGCCCTTGCCGTAAGCTTTCTGAGCTTCTTCGCTTTTCGGTTTCGTGAAGAAAACATCGGCCCTGAGTTGTGACAATCAATAGTTGTAGCGAATATCATGTTTGGGGAACCGACTTGGCCTTGATATCCCGCTTCTTCTTTTCCGATTTAGCCTTGACCGAAATGACGGCTGTAAAAGTACCGCCCGTTTGAAAGCCTAGAAGTGGTTGTTAGTTCTAGTTTATCCTTTTCTATTATATCAAATGATCAACGTGCCAGAGATAAAGCTGTCGCCGTATATTTCTGTGAAAGCTTGGGCATCCAAAGTAGTTTGCCCATCGCTGCCGGTGGCGATAGGTACAATCTCAGTCAATGTGTGATCATATATGACTTGGTTGATAACCTTGACCGAAAACAAGAATGAGATATCAGACTCCTTGACCTTCGAAGTGTTGATGAAGTCCATTTTTCCTTTGGCATCAAAGGCATCATATTTGATGGCAAATGCGGCATTGATCTGCGCCAAAGAGTGAGAAACTCAAGCAATAGTTGGAAGGCTCTGCTACTTACGTTCATTTCCGATGTCACATCGGTGACTTTGTCGATGATAGATGCTTTATAAGAGACATCTTGAGCTATCTGCGAGCTTGTTTCCGGTTGCTTTGGCTTTGAAATATCCCTTTTGCGCACTCCTACCTTTGCAGCATCTTTTTCAGTGCTGTTGCCATCTGAGCTGTCTTCTTCTGATTCTTCCTCTTGCTCAGTTTCGTACTGACGAGGGGACACAACGGCGTTGTCGATACAGAGCTGCTGAGTAAAAGAGTTGAATCCTACCAATATGATGTTTAGCTTTGGTTCGTTTGGAAAGAAATGAGAAGTGCTTGCCAGTTCCCAGCTGCATAGCCTGGTTGTATGGGGCTAAAAGAGTCGCCATGATCGGTACCCAGATCGACGCCTTGCAAGCCCTTTCTGCGGATTTACTGGCGATGTGGAAAACGCAGAGATGTAGTCAATACAATTTTACCCGTCTCCAAGTGTTATACCAGGAGCCCACAGGTTGAAGCTTGACAAGACGGGATGAGTACTACGTAGAAGTCAATGCTATCACGCCCTGACCTCATGACTACAACGGGTTGGTCTAGACTGTGATCAGCGCATGGCATGGCAGAATTGATGCCGATTGAGATCCACCTGGATCAATATAGTTTGGTGTGTCTCGAATTTTCAGCAGGGATAGGCAGTAGTGGTGCTCAGCCTCACCTCGAAACTAGACTACAATCGTATTCTCAGCTGTGGAAGACATCGCCACCTGCTAATAGCGGCTATTGCGGGCGAAGTGGATCGAGAGGATACGTTCCGATCGACATTGCATTCCTTGCCACGTAAACACACATGTACAATTTGATCCAGCAATGCATTGAAGAGTATGGCACCAGAATAGCTAGTCGGACTTTCCAGGCTTCTTCCTCTGTCTAAAACTACCCCTCTCAGCCGACAGAAGGATCTCTGGGCGCTAAAATAGCGCTTGTGTAGTCTCTCAGCCCTGTCCAGGGCAACATTAATAGTTCAAGAACTAACCCAGAGCGACAGAGCTCATCACATTTCGTGTGGGGTATGATGGTCTCGTCGTAATGCAGGTCCATCTTTGAGAGCTCGGCAGCTACTCGGTCCTGCAGCTTCTCTGCGCGAATCTTATTGTCTTCCCATAACGCAAACGCGCTATCAATATTGCTGATGGGCTGTTCCGTATGTTGATCTGTAAGTGAATCGTAGACTGAGATAGTCCCCGCTGCTGCTTGTGCCGACATGAAGCTGTCTTCGTGAATTTTGTCCTTCCTTTTTATCAAGCCAAGATGTACCTCGACGTCAACGTTCAGTCTCTTGGAACGGGACTCGGATCCTCCCGCGCCGGAAAACATGCTCACGTTTCCCCCGCCAAGAAGATAGCCTGCGACAAAATAGTCACCAAAAGTGGCGCTGAAGCTCTTGGCGGGTTCCTCGGCTGTCCGCAGGATGTGGAGAGCTTTCTCCGAGAGGCGAGGAAGAGTCCAGAGTGAAACTCTACCGCAGTGATAGTAGACTCGGGTGCTTGATTGGATAGCCTGTCTTATGTCAGTGTCGATCATCTCCTTCGGATAAGCGGTGATGAGGAAGTGGCTGCAGGGAAGAAGGGCTGGAATCAATAGTCAACTTACCCCTGCACTCTTGGCAGCGTTACTGTCATATTGCCCCCGACCAGATCCACCAAGAAATTTCCCCCCAATCTGGGCCGAGATGTCGGCATGGACTCTTTCCTGTGAGCTACTCGATGACGATGCCGTAGTCTCGATATGGCCTCCGCTCGAGCCCCTCTTGAAGACCAAGGGGGTTGAAGAGAGGTCTTGATGGTCGAAAGCTCCTTCTCCTCGGTTGCCGAATCTTGCTTTTCCGTTCTTGTCTGCTGGCGCAAAGAATGACGTGCCGATTTCCATTGGTTCTTTTGTCCAACCAATGACGATAGGAACTTGTGTCGAGAGAGCATATCGCAAGGTCGGCGAACATGGGTTGTCGGTGAAAACATCTTCCAGGGTCATCGCAAAAAATATTGAAAATCAACTGTGGTCGTTGCGTCGGCTCTATCTTCGTATACTTGCATGTGGCTCGAATCATTTCTATTTCACAAAATCGTACCATCTAAATCTGTTAAGAGGGATGTGTGTGTATTGATGCAGCTAGTTGAAAGAGGTCTTGCCGAGAGGCTGGCTGAAGTACTGGGCACCTTGCAGCAAAATCTATCAGTTATCATTATTGACATTCCGTCGAGCAGATGATCTGCAAGGAGACTAAAATCACACGCTTATCCTCGTTGGCTAGTGAGACACTATTGAGTCGAGCCGTTCCTAGTGCGTGTACTACCGGAAGCCTTCCCCGAATGTGGACGAGTGGCTTGAGCTGAGATTCAAGCCATGTTTCCGAGCGGAGATACCCCGTAGTCGTTCTTCAGACCTTGCCAGTGATGGATCAAGTCTACCACCTATGAGGAAAGTACCCTCCTTGCAAGACTTTTCAAGATTGAGATTGGGCCATCGCTCAACGACACTCTCGGTCAACCAGGCATCCACGCGTTGCAGAAAGCCGTGATAAGTCACCATGTTGAGAGTTGCTCCTTACAATCCGGCCATGAGGCTTGGGATGGGGTAAGAATTCTTGTTCAAATGCTTGCATAGCGAGTTTGGGACATTGCTGACCTATGTATCACATCGATAGCTTCAACAGTTACACACAAAAGCTCTGCTGCAATGATATCGTGAGGTGAGATGACTCTTCAACTCTTGGGATGACGATATTCTGACCTTTAGCAGAAAGCTTGATGGGTCACCGGTCACGGAACAAGATGTCAAGGCTTCCACTGTTCCGGCACCTCCAAATAGCTCAACTGATACTTCTCGCCTCTTGACTACTCCGGAAGGAAGCGCGGTGATTCAGAAGGGCGCTGTCAGTGCCGGTCATGACGGTCAAAACGAAGTCAGTCAAGTGGTTAGCTGGAGCGCAACTTTCGTTGACAAAGCCTCGGATGTCACAAGAAAGCTTAACATCAGCGGTTGGTGATTCTGAATGACGAAATACGTGTACGATACATGCTAACCAACCGGCATGGACAGGTGCCTTGTCGGTCGCATTGGAATCCCTTGGGGAAGTAAAGGTATCTGGGCATTATCTCGATACCAATACTATGAAGGAATCTGATGCAACCTACAATATCACGGTTACCGTAGATAACCAGAGATTGGAGGTTCCTGAGATGACTGAGTTCACTCCCATTGACCACCTCCAACCTAGTCAATTCACGGAAGTGTACGGAGACTGCTTCATCTCGGGGTTCATAGAGGGCGGGTCATTTGTAGCTGATGTCCACCTCAAGAAGAACGAAAACAAGAAAGAGAGCGATATGGGAGGTGGTATATCACTTGGGGCCAAAGTCGCCGGCCTGGATATCAAAGGAGAAATTCAAGGTGGAATGACCAACAACGATTACAAAAAGGACTACAATACGACCATTACGTAAGTTTTGACACTTTGATGGTGATTTCTGTTCGCTGATGGTAAGGTTTTGAGCGTGAATTGGAAAGGTGGTGGAGACATCAAACCCAACAGCATCACAGAGTGGAACATTAAAAACTTGTTGGAAGTCGCGATGGAGTTTCCAGACAAGGTAGCAGCCTGTAGGTCGATTTCCCTCCTTAATACTTATACAGGACCCGCGTGCCCACCTTCACTCAAGCTAACGATTTGGTTGCAAATAGGCCCTCAAAAAACCTTGTGCGTAGCCATATCTCGGTCCTTGGTGTCGATGAAAGAGCTAATTATCATGTTTGAAGTGCTATTCTCACGAATTACACGTCGTTGAGGAGTTATTATCGAGCTAGTCTCAAAGGATCGCCTCTGGACTATGAGAATGCAGGCATCTACACGAATTCACTGCTCGACGCTTACGTGGTCAGTCGAATGGCAAATTGATGAAGCATGATGGCTTTGGAAACTGATTCTACTAGGATTACAAATATATCTGGTCACAGATACAAGAAAGTTGGTTGCCGAAACAGCGCCAAGTCAGGCTCCTGCTAATAGTTATCGAGGAATTAACCTCCTAGACAAAAATTTGATCACGATTCATGAACTGGAAGAGCCAGACGGGTTACCATCATATCGGAGATCATTTCAAGAAACATACGATGGGCTCAAAAAATTGTACGACAAGTCTCTTGCTCTTCATCAAGCAGACGCAAAACTGTACCCTCAAGCGCTGGAAGAGCCGCTCCCTCCCAACAAACTTGAGGTGTATCCAGCCGATTTATTTGGACTGGATCTCGCGAAGCGCGACTGCAGGCTTGAAATGATCAAAATCGTCAGAGAGGTAAGCAGGATGGACATTTTCGATCTCTATTTGTGTACTGATGGCCTCTCACTCATCACCTAGGTGTCTGAAGTTACTCGAGATCCAAAAGTGGCAGCAGATCCTTTGCGCATGTGTAGATACGTGGCTCCAAGCATCTTTCGTCGCCTCGTGCCGGTACGTTCGAAATACCAACCTCTCCTCACCTTGGCGGCCCACTCGGTTATCGATTACCCTGTTCCAAACTTACTTTCCGTAGGCCGATAAGCCAATTGACCCTCCGAAGCCTAAGAAGGAGTTGGAGCGATTG
This sequence comes from Fusarium sp. JS1030, assembly GCA_000966855.1. Taxonomy (NCBI): domain Eukaryota; kingdom Fungi; phylum Ascomycota; class Sordariomycetes; order Hypocreales; family Nectriaceae; genus Fusarium; species Fusarium sp. JS1030. Next base: position 89,944 of record JWIW01000025.1, read on the forward strand.
AGGAAGAGCGTGGCTGGTGATGTCCACGTAAGAACTCCCTCAGCGAACTTCAGCATCTAAATTAACTCTCCACGCTCAGGAAACCGCACAAGATCTACAAGGTCCTCGGCTTTATCAAAATGGCGATCCCGCTGTTGAACTGGAGAAGCGAGTGTGCATGAAGTATGGCCACAAAGCCTCCCATTGGCGCATTGGACCAATAACTGGGAGGGTGGAATCTCCTGCTTCGGACACGGTCTTTAATGATCTCAATGTCTTGGATAAGACCTACGTGGTATCTCACATCGCTGTATGGCATGATGATCACCGTGTTGTTGGTGTTGAGCTCAGATACATGAACGGACAAGCAATCCTTCATGGTGCCAAGGATCAGCAATTCCAAACAGCGTCATACAGCCTCCAACCCCAAGAGAGAGTCTGCTTTGTCGGTATCGAGAGTCACACCGACACCATTGGCTCTATATGGATCGATGCCCTGCGAGTTGGTACCAACCGCGATATTTGGGTTGTTGAGCCGCCAAAACGGTTTACGCAATATCGAACCTACGCGACCAAGGCCCCGAGACCTATGGGAGATGATGACTGGGACCTGAAGGGATTTTATGGCTCTTTTGAAGCCAGCTCAGGCACTAATGGTATCACTCAGCTTGGTGCAGTCTGGGGGAGAGAGCCAGCAGATGAGCCAGCACCAGAACCCTGGCCTCTTTTCGATACAAATACTTGGCCTACAGTATACGACTGGCCCATCAATATGGTGGACTCTATGAGGTTTCACCATCACCGCGGCGAGGACTTTCGCTTATCCCCTATGCATGGAAACTTGGCTAACTCGTCTGGTATTGCCTTCAATGCTCTGGACATCATTGAGCAAAACTGGGTCCTGAAAAAGGCCACGTTCTTTTTCACAGAGTCTGGTGGATCGGTGGTACTCTCTGGTATCTCTGCTGATTACCAGCGTGGCAAGCAATTACAGTACGGCAAATGCAGTCCTTCAGCAACATCTATCATACCCTGGGAGCCTGAATCCGGTGGCCAGATACGTGTGGTTGGCGTAGCGACATGCGTCAGGGAAAGACCAAATCTACCACAGCAGTGTCTTGGTTTGAAGCTCATTCTCGAGAAAGCCCCAGAGAAGCCTAAAGCTCCTCCAAAGGCGGAATCAAAGGACAAGGCTGAGCAAGATGTCAAAGATAAGGCGAAGGACGGAAGTGAGCAGGAGGTCAAGGACAAACCCAAGGAAGAGCCAAAGCCAGCACCGCCAGAGAGATCAGACCGCTGGATCACGGGTGATCTTGCAATCGCTCAGGAAGAGGCTCTCTGGGGACCAGTCAGCGAATGTCCTTCGGCACCCAAAGGAAACTGGACCATTAGAGGGTTTGCTGGTCATGCTTGCCCCGATGGCATTGAAGCAGTCATGGTAATCTGGGGTAGAGCATAAACATGCTGGTTAGATTCGATTCATGCCTTCCAAGCTAGTTTTCCCATTTTCGAGACGCCGTAGACAGGCCCACACTGATCTTTATTATAAAAAATTACACGTATGATGACACTACGATACAACAACCTGGTAGACGCTGCCGACATTGTGAGTGAACAGGACATCTGTGTATCTCTAGAAAGGGAGGCAAATAAAATCGTGGAGGGTAGGTTGACCCTGCTTGCTGGTCGACACCGAATCCTGCGGTCGCCAAAAACTCTCTAGGCCCAATAGCACTCATTGAGACTGTGAGACATGCACAAGGCTGATCAATCAGATGCAGAACTTTTGGTCATAGATGCATGTCTCACATATTCCGTATTGGGATAGTTCGCTGTCGGGTAGAAGCTGAAGTGAATCCCTCGCGCTAGGCACAGACTATTGGGAACTAATGATCACTACAGCCGCTTGAATGCTCAGCCAGCCACCCCTTGGATAAGTCTCAGCCTCGATGGCCTAGACCGGGCGCTAACTCACTTCAATAAAAACCTTACACATTGGCTCAAATCAGATTGGTAAGTTACATCATCGAATTTGGAAGTCCAGCATTCCAGGCAAGGGGCGTAAAGTGGGCCGTGGTAGCCCTTCTGCTCCTTCGAGGCCCGTGTATCCAGATATTATCACTACCGAGAGATCACTGCTGTTGCCGCACCCGAACAACGCTACCAGCCTAAAGGCGTCAATCATAACCATGAGTCTGAAATCTGGACGCGTGCCTTACAGTCATGAAACGCGTCTTGGTCGCGGGTAGGTGATACACGCTCGCGGCACTCAGAACATTCGCTGACATATTGCTATAGGGTCAATTCATTTAGTAAGCTCGTCCTTCCCTGTGTAGCTTGTAATTCCCGCGGTAGAGAGATCGAGTTCATTGACTGTTTTGTGAAGCCTTACAACCATGCCTCGATAATCGTGGCGAAGCTAACTGCTTCGAGCGATCACCTGTAAGTAGCTGCGAAGTGATCATATGAAGTATCAACCTAACAGGTGATTAGAATAATGTCTACTACGAATCCAAGATCACTCACAATCTCAGCGACGTTGCCAGCTGCCTTGGCATCTCTTTTCATTCATCCATCAAGAGGGGATTTCTGTCGTTCGAGGATTCCATCTGCGTAGTCGATGAGACAACCTTCAACTCAGCTGATATCAACGTTCTGCTGACGGTACGTGTGGTGAATCGTGAGCGCTGCATGCAAGAGGGTGAGTTAAAGATGGAAATGGAAGCCGGAAGACAGCCGGGGACTCACCTCTTTAACGAAATCCACGGCGACTCTTATTACTCAGGGCTAGTCGAGGGTGGAATTGCTACAGTGGTCCTTTCCATCACGGTGCTCGATCGATCCAATGTGAAAGAAACAGTGGAGGTACTGGAGCATGCGCTGAACTTCGGCGACGACAAAGAGCGCTCAGTAAAGTCGATACTAGACGCTTATCGACCAGGTTGCTCAAACTCATTTGCTCTGGCATTGAAGGGGACCAGAACACATGCTAGCGTGTCGTGCTCTGGGAACGGTTATCTGGAGATTGGTAAGCATTAATCGCGTGAAGTCAAAACAGAGCAACGATTGACCAAGGGTACAGGTAATGAGAGCGACAACATTGAAAACATGCTGGCATCCGTTTTAAATTTCCCTAAGACAGTTATCGAGGGCGCAGGCTGGGCCTGGGCCAACGTGTCCAGATATACATCCAACCCAAGCTTCGAAGAGTCGCTTGTTCAAAGCAAATACTCGACATTGGACTATACTCTAGTACAAGACCTTGCGGCAACATTATTCGATGACTTTATGAGTTACAAATGTCTACTCCACGACATCCATGTCACGATGAACCGGATGATTACTCCAGGCATACATGAAGGTGATATTGCCCCAGGAGAGTTATCACTTGAGAAACTGTCTATTGCCAGAAGCGAAATGCGAGAAGAGATGGCAAAAATTGTGGAAGCGATTGATGTAATCAGTCGGGATCCATGGGTTCTCTTACGACAGAGATCGAAGCAAGATCACCGAGGCCCTCCTCCATCTACCAATCTGAAAGTAGCAACGCCACTATCAGCCGTAGGGACAAACGGAGTGAGGTCTGATAGTGAAGTCAATGACCTCCTAGAGCCAATTTTCGGGGTCGAGCAGTTGGCTTTTGATTTCGACCGACTTCGGTCCCCAGACATCTGGAAATACTTGATCTCTGCGAAGAAGCCCAAAAATGCTGTCGACACCAAGAACACGGTCACCATCACCCAAAGCCTCGATGCTACTCGCCGGGAGTACCAGCACAGGCTGAACGATGTGCTTTCGGATTCCCAGACCAAGCATGCCGAAGCCGGGAATGAGGTTAACAGTCTGAAGAAAGAGGTTGCAGATGCTAAAACGACCACCCAATCTGTCAGGGAAGAATTAAAAAATGCCAATGAGCAGATCAAAAAACTCACTGAGTCTGCCACTGATAGCGCAGCGAAGTTGGCGGAATTGCAGAGTAAAAAAAACAGCCTTGAGAACAGCTTGAAAGAGAGCCAAACGAATGAAGCCACCTCATCCAGGGATCTGACCAACGAAAGAGCTACGTCTCAGCAGCTGAGGAGCCAAAGTTGGTCATTGGAGGCCAAGGACATGGAAAACCAGATAACAATTCAGGATCTTCGCCAAATGATTGACAAACTCCGGCCCAAGGCGAACATGGTGGATGCCTTGCCGAGAAGGGTGTCAACTTTCTTGTCACCACGGATGCCCACCAAAGTACTGGTGGCCGTTCTAAATTGCGAGCTGTGGGCCGAACACTGGCGTCTAGGCTTCTTGTGTGGTAACATGGATGCAAATGCTGAGGGTCCAAATATATTCGGCAACATCCCCACCACGCCGAGCTATATAACTCCAAAATCGATCGCCGTTCGTATGCTACCAGAATGCCTAGTGAGTATCGAAATCGGCTACTCCAATGGCAGCACGGTCAATCTCGGTGGCAGTGACGGCAGAGGCGAGACCAGACACACTACACTTGCAACGGGAGACACTATCATCCGTTGCGAGGTCCAAGGAGCCTTCAAATACGGGTGGAACACTGTACTTGTGGACACACTTATTTTGACTACGAAACAGGGCCATACACATGAATGGCGATGCAACAATTTAGGCGACCAGCAGAGGAGCAGGTGGGTAGAGGATGCGCCAGGTCCCTCGTTCAGCCTGCGAAGTTTCTGGGGACAGGCAGGCAACGTGATTGATCGGCTGGGTGCTATCTGGTCGGATTCTAATTAGTATAAGTTGGCTAGTAATCTTTTTCTCCTCACTATAGGTTAAATAGTTTTGATTTATTATGACCCTTAACTACTTTGTCGTCCGCTTCTTAACACCAAAAGTAATCCATTTTCAACTTCCTCCTAAGCGTCTTGCAGACAGAGTTTATCGGAGCGAGCTGAAGTAGTTATCTACAGTCGGGCATTGATAACTTTACCAAAGTGAACAATAACCAACAGGCTGGCACTGTTAGCCCTCAAAACAAAAGCCTCGTCGCCTGCTTTTCGTCTTTCACCAAATCAAATGGCAGTCCAACCGACATGCACATGTTCAGGGCCATGTTCGGGCATCTAGCAATCATCGTACGGTTCCCAAATATTGCTTCAGTTGGCTCCATATGCAGCAATAACATGCCCGGCAAGGGATAGAAGTCAGAGGAGAAGGTTCTTACAGAAACTGCGCCGCCAGGAGTGGGGGAGTTGGGAAGTCTCGTGCGACCCTTTCTAGCGACCACCAGGCGCGGGATCTTTCGCCCGTCCATCCGCCGTTTTTCACCAACATTATAAACTAAGTATGCTGTGAAAACATTATTTTTCGTAAAAAGCCCCAGGCAACAACCCCTCTCGGCGAGATTGGTGGTAGCCCCTGGATGACAACCCCAATCAAGTTAGCCTCCTACGCGCGGTAAGCGGAACTATTCCCGGTCGTCAGCCCCCAAATCCCGCAAGGCAGAACAACACAGCACAGCCACAGACGCGCTTTCTCACCGTCGTGTCGAACCACCAGCAATTGCTGGTTCACGGCTGCTAATGAAGCATCAAACTTCATTATGGCGCTAGATCCGAAAGAAGTCCAGAGGCAACTCATGGAAAAGTACAACATCCACTTCGATGGCCCGATAGACCCCACAATCAGCCCTCGCTGGCCGAGCAGCTGCCACACGATATTTCAGCACATCCGACAGCTTGGCAGGACCGAGTATGCGGAATATCGCGATAGTATCACAGCTGATTCTTTGCGTTTTCCATGGAGGGGCCAGGTTCAGCGGCGAGCTAAGCGAATCACCGAAAAGGCCATGCTGTGCATCAAAGGCAAGAAGAATGAAAGTGGCTGGCGGCTATGCCTCGAGTCCGAGGTCATGGCGCGATTCACGGTTGAGATTGCCTGGTGAGTGGCTCAGCAGGTAAACTTTTGTGCTCTTTATACTGACTTTTCTGCAGTCGCAATTGCCGTGGCAGATTATGGCGCTCGGAGCAAGAGGTGATCCCCAATAGTCAGCAAGTAGAAGATGACATGAACTCTCTCGAAGCCCGCCAGAGCAGGCGTCAACCCTGTGCTTGCGACACCAATGGATACACCAATGACTAGTCAGTTTGCCTACCCGGCTCAAAATGGATTTTGCTACTGACAGCATCACGCAGCCAAGAGCAAGGCATCAGCCCTCTCTTTGATGACAGGGCAGAACAGGGCATTGTCTATGCCCCCGAGCTCCAGGCAGAAATGCCGCAAAGAGAAAACCGACCCGACCGTGTCTACGGACTTCGTGTTACTAGAAGACTCAAGAGATTATTACCCAAGTTATTGGGCCGTCCAATTGGCGAAGCCCTCAAGACTACACCATTCAGAGCCGAGGGAGAACCCATTGTTTTCCCCTTTCTCATCATCGAGGCAAAGTCGGAGAAAGGAGCCGATTCGCTTACTGATGCCGAGGTTCAATCGGCATTTGCAATTCGCCAGCTGCTACTGATTCAACGAGAGTTGGCTCAAGCGGCTGATGAGGATGGTGGCTGGGATGGAGGTCCACTTGTATGGTTTCTATCCTACAAAGGAGAATCGTGGAGAGTATCCGCTGCATACATCGATCACCAGGGCACAACTGCATACTATGTGAGCCCGGCGCTATTGATATTCCATCGTTAAAAGTCTAACACTGCTGCTAGCGCGTCGTGCGATTATGGAGCGGCGGCATAGACTCACAGGAGAGTGCCCTGCAGCTACTTCTTATAATCGACTACATCGTTGACTGGGCCCGCGATATTTACCGCGAGGGCATCGCGCGTAGCCTTCAGAAGCTCGTGGTTGATGATTCGAAAAGTTTGGCACACGACACTGACATCTTCTCTCTGGCGGACAATGTTCAGAATTGGACGCGGATTGATGAAGATGCTGATGAGATCGAAGCTGTACAAACCGCCGAGGACCCAATCCGAGATCTGGACAACCCTAAAGGCGTCTTTCGCGATGCACGCTTCATTCGGACCCGGTTTATTGGTCTCATAGTCGCCGAGGAGAACCTGGACGAGTTCCTGAATTCAGCCCCTTCCAATGACGCCGCGAGGAAACTTGCGGCATCTCTCCTCGCGAGCATCGAGGAAGCCTGTCGCGTGAGGCGTCATGTGCTCGATGACCTGGAGCTTGTATGGACAGACACAGACCGCAACGTGTCTGATATGACTCCACCGGATACCGTCTTTTTAGTCGTAATCACTGCCTTGTCATACCTGACGCCCGACTGGGAGCAGACAAGGGAGTTGGGCTATGTGGCTGTGGCGGAGACGCTTATCAACGATCTTTGCAAAATTGCACGTGTTGCGAATTCAGCAGCTCGAGTGTTTTCGCGGGCCCCAATGGTCGAGTCAATGCCTTCGTTCAAGGATCTTCTAAATCGATCTGCATGGGATAACCTCTGCGCATGCGCATCACGGCTATGCATATATACAGGGTGTGCTCCAGCTACGGCCAGCTCGTCCAGATCCTCGTTCATTTGGAAGATGCTCCCCACAGACACAGCTCAAAGCTCTAGGAAACTTCGGCGTGACATGGCTCTCAAAGCTGGACCACACTGCAAGGCTCGCGATTTTGTCTATGATTTATACTCAAAGCACAAGATTGGAAGAAACGAGCCTACGTCGTGCATCTTTAGGCTATCGTCTAGGTTGGATGAAGTGGCTCCGCCAAAGCAACTACTCGAAAACCAAGAGTTGCTTTCAGATGCCATTTGGCCGTGGGCGAATAATGTACCCAGATGGCGAAACCAAGCCCTTGTCTTTGCCGTCTCCGAGCAACGATACAAGACTGCGACAAAGGCACCGCTATGCGTCTTTATCATGGACCCTTGCATATTGTCAGATGGTATTCCGTCTGACCAATTTTTCTTTTCCCCGCCTTGGCATCTCCGAGTCAAACGTTATGACCGAATAGCCGGCTGGGATAAGGGGTGGAACCTAAGCGACGTTGAAACTACCGATACGGCCGATATTGTCTTCAAGCTAGAGAAATTCAGGCACCATCTGAGAACGACCAAGCGATTACACCGGATCGAAAGTTACATGTCAACTCGCCGAGACTCAAAAGCATTCAGCTGCCCGATGACACTTTGGGACATTGTCACAAAGGGGAAAATCGGCTCCCCTGCATCGACCGATTTCGAGTTTACTGCTGGCAGACCATTCAGACGCCAAGAGTACCAGAGCTCACTTAAAACTACTCTTCTTGGCTTGAAAAAGGACGGGACACCAGCCCCAGAGCCCGCATATGTGATTATCGATGATGACGAGCCAGATATGAGTCAAGGCGATGTTGATAGAATCAAGGAAACCCCTAGCCCAGAACTCGGAGATCGAGAGAAGATAGCTGTCAATGACGGTGAAGGGAACAGCACCCAGAGCCAGATTGCAAACAGTTTCGGCAAACTTTCGACAGATTCGCAAGGCCAAAAACGACCTCTAGATTCTGTAGAAATACTAAATGAGGCTGAATCATCAACAAATGGTGGTCGGAGAGTCCGACCTAGGCAAGGAGCAGAGTGGAGATTTAGTCTGGATTTCTTCAGCGACGACGAGCCAGAGGCGCCCAGAGTCTTGGCCGACCCGCCCGTTATTAGGATTGATTCATCACCGAGACCTTTTCTATGACAACGGGCATTCCAGCGGTAGCATGATACACGATGAACCATGTTTATATCTCGAATTCTGCACCTGCACCCACCGATTGATAACCACATAGCGATAGCATCACATACCATATCAAAGCGTAAGGTCAGCGAGCCTTGTTTCAATTACGTTTCAAAATACAAATTATCGCCTCTTTTGGTTTCCAGAGCAAATTACTACCTCTTTGAGCCCACATTCCAGGGTCGCCCTATGGTTACGTCATGGAAGCCAGCCAGCCTCCCTACGTCATTCCTGTCAGCGTACTTGAGCACACATTCCGCCAGCATCGTCATCTTTCAACTCCCTTATATCCCTCCACACAAGCATCACAATGGCAGAAGTCGCAGCAGGAGCCCTCGTTGCAGAGCAGATCGTCTCGACAGGCGTCGAGGCCGGCGCAGCAGTCACGCTGGCGAAACCAACACAGCCGCTCACGGCCGTCTTGAGCCAGATCGCCACGACTCCAGCCAAGGATGATTCGTGAGTCCCTCCCTGGGCGTGTTGAACACGAGACTAATCGCGGCCTAGCCTTGCACTAGCTCGATCGCACCACACGACCACGGTCATCGGCAACAAGGCCTACATCTTTGGCGGCAAGAAGCAGGATGGCGAACTCTGCTCCAACGACGTACACGCAGTCTTGATCCCAGGCGACGAGTCCCCAGATAACGAGTATGCGTGCCATCCTGCTGTTGGCATCGAGGACGGCATTCCTCCACGCCGATTCGACCATGCCGCCTGTGCTCGTCGCGATACTCTGATCATCCACGGCGGCCAAGGCGAAGACGGACAGTCACCAGACGAAGAGACTTGCCTATGGGTATGGGATGCGACAGCCGCTCGCTGGAGCACCATCAAGGCCGTGGGAAAGGCCCCAGGGTCCAGATCCAACCATCACATCTTCTTCGACCAATGGAATGACCATCTCGTCCTCCACGGTGGCTTTGAGAATGGGAAGTCGTCGACCGAAACCTGGCGGTTCGACTTTACAACACGTATGTGGACTCAGCTCCCATCTGCCCCAGCCCCGTCTTTGACAGCCACGTTTGTGGACACCATCCTCTACTCCATCAGCGGCGACTCCGACGTACATGGCTCTATTCACTTCATGAAGACTGAGTCTCCAGAAGGTCACCCCAGTGCCCTCGAATGGACCAGCATCGACTTTCCTACCAGCCCGCTCACCCCCGGTCCTCGGCCACGCGTTGGAAGCGCACTGATTCCTGTCGCCACTGGCTACGGAAGACACTATCTCCTCTATCTGCTCGGAAGCCGAAAGGACGCCGGAGTAACTTCATCCGACGAGACATACACAGAAGATCACCCATTCTACTCCGACATGTGGTCAATCCAGGTGTCTTCGGCTGACTTCAGCCCCTCACGGATCAAAGACGCTATCCGCGACAACCTCCCGTTTACAGACTCTGGCGCTTTCAAGTGGTATGAGCTAGAGATTGCACCCACCGAACTTACGGAATCAAGCGGCAAGGTACATCCGGGGCCTCGGGGCTTTTTTGGTGCCGACGCTTGCTTGGATGGGAAGGGAGTTGTTCTGTGGGGCGGTCTAAATGCCAAGGGCGAGACTGAGGGTGATGGATGGCTGCTCAAGATAGGATGAAGTCTTGAACAGGGACGGTACGCATCCGCCTGTGATGACAAAGTAAAAGTAGGGCTAGTATAGCGTGGTAGTCTTTGGGCCCCTAAGGAGATAGTAGAACACAGAAAATGATTTCTTTCTTTCTACCCACTTTACAGGAGGGCAGAATCAAATGGAACCACAGGGAAAGAGTTAAATTCCTATGAGCTAATTACAACTCACTCTATATCTTTTAAGAGCGACCCCTAGATTCGCAGAGCCCGGAAGCTACGGATTAACTGCCGCGGCAAACTCTGTCAAGTGATGATCGGCAAGGGGAAATTACGGCTTCGTGTTTGCGTGATCCACAGACTTGGGCCGCACGAAAACATATATCGTTACTGCTTAGATTATTAACCACAAACTTTGACTATAAGAGAGCAGCTAGCTTTTTAAAGTATACTAATTTAGTAATCTTTACAAATCATCTCTTTGTTAGACTACCTTTTAGTAAAAAATAAAGAAACTTCATCTATGGAGAAATAAACTCTTCTACGCCCAAGCTCGCGTTTCGTCCATTGCTCGTCGTCCCTGTGATTTAACTCTTCTCTTACTTTAAACCTGCCACAGTCCATTCACCTTGGTCGCTCTTTTATTAGTCATCGTCGATTCACCTCGTAAGGCGGATGAGTGACTAGTCAATCTATATAGTGATTGCCGCTGCTGCGTACACGTCGGCAGAGAGTTTCACCTAGATCCCAACACTGTCGCCTTTACCACCGTACCCACTTGAAAAACTTAAACTTGCTTAGGGAGGCGCAGATAGCAACGCTCACACCCTGGTCGGTGATGCCTTCGCCCGCTAGATTAGCTGTGGGGGGATGGATCGAATAAGTCTTCCAGGTACTTGACCGCCCTGGCTTCGACGTCGCTCTTTAGTATCTTCTTTTCCTGAAGCCCCGATCTTGAAAAGAGCATACTCCCGCCTTCATATTGCTTACACTGAGGGACATTACTTGTTCACGTGGGCGCAACTCTGATAAACAGCAACAGGTCCTCACGAGAAATACACGACATGGGCCACATTACGCCTATTCAAACTGCCGGCATGCCGGTATCCCAACGCCGTTTGCTAGTTATGGTTCTCAACGTTAGCACTATACTCTCTACCCTATGGGCTATCTTCACCATGTTCAAACCGGGCGGCATCACCTTCCTCGAGGGCTTCATCTTGTTCTGTGCCACTATCTGCACCCCCCCTTACATTATTAGCTCGTGGAACTACATTATCGGTCTATGTATCAATGTTTTCGGCAAAGCAGAAAAATCCGTCTACCCTTACTTTGACGCCAACGGTCCCCTCCCAGAAATCACCTCCAAAACAGCCCTCACCATCTGCATGCGCAATGAAGACCCGACGCCTATCTTCGACCGCCTCCACGCTATGCGCGAGAGCCTACGCCAGACTGGCCGTCTTCAGCACTTCCGGTTTGTCATGCTCAGCGACACCACCCATCCGAATGTGATGGAGATGGAGGATGAAGGCTTCGTCCACCATCAAAATAGCTTAGGTAAGGGCATGTCACAAGCCACCGTATACCGCCGCCGCGATAAGAATACCGGCTTCAAGGCCGGTAATATCAAGGACTATCTTGATAACCTTTCCGAAGGCGACGACTTCTTCGTCGTGCTCGACTCGGACAGCGCTATGGGTGGAGATGTGCTGGTCCGTATGGTCTCGAGTATGGAGAAACATCCTGAGATCGGTTTACTGCAAACCCAGTTCTCCGGCATGCCGGCCGTCGGCACCTTTACTAGACTCTTACAGTTTGGCCTGCGCTATAGCATGGGTGCGTACAACATAGGGAGCAGCTGGTGGGTCAGCGACTGTGCGTTTTACTGGGGTCACAACGCCATGATCCGCACCAAGGCCTTCCACAAGAACTGCATGCTGCCGGTTCTCCCGGGAAAGCCGCCGCTGGGTGGCTACATTCTCAGCCACGACGTCATGGAAGGCATTTTTATGCGACGCGGTGGCTACGAAGTCCGAATGATTCCCATTGAGACCGAAAGCTATGAGACCAATCCGCCGACCTTCCTCGATTACCTGCGCCGCGAAAACCGATGGTGCCAGGGCAGCATGCAGTACTGGTTCATGCTGAAAGAGCCCGGCCTGAAGCCTGTCAGTCGCTTCCAGGTGTATCAGATCCTTATCTCGTATCTGGCTCCGGCTTCATGGGCTCTGCTCTCCTTCGCCGGTGTTGTTAAGGGGCTGCTGGGTGGGTTTAACAACACCCAAGTTGACCTCAGATTCACCCCGCAGCTAGTTATCATCGGCGTCAACTTATTACCCAAAATCGCCGGTATTATGGATATTGCGGGAACCTCCTTTGAGCGCTACGGTGGCGGCTTCCGCTGTATCGTTTCCGTCTTGCTGGAACTCATCCTGATGACACTCATCGGGCCTGCCACCGCCGTAGCCATAACAGTCTTTCTCTGCGGCCTGCTCATGGGTAAGTCCATTACTTGGGACAGTCAGAACCGTGACCGGCTCGGCCTCAGCTTGTGCGACACTTTTCGTGTCCTTTGGCCGCAAACTCTGATCGGCTTTGGCATCGCCGGCCTACTCACTATCAAAGGCACCATCCCGCAGATGTGGACTCTACCCTTTGTTGCCAGTCTCTGTCTGGCCATGCCCGCTGCTATCCTCACCGCATCGCCGCGTCTCAGCCATATTACCATGTGCCTGCGCCTCTTTACGATTCCGGAAGAGGTCAAACTTCCGCCGCTCCTTTCCTCACTGATTGCACCGGAAATCATCTCCCGCTACCAAGGCTCCGGTTTTCAAAACGGTCGAACTAAATCGACGTAAAGAAGAAGGGCTCATGCCTTTACCCTGAGGAACGCAAAGCTTCTTTTTCCGCGCCATTGTCAACTCTCTACCGTGAAAGTCACAACAGCATGGCCACACACGGGCAACGATCAACTCTCAAGAAGAACAATCGAAGAGCCCACAGAGCCATACGTGGTTAAACGAAGAGCTAAGTAGAATACTACATCTGAGCGATGAGATCTTGTCTGGCCAATCAAAGGCACACTGATACCTATGGTATTACTTCTTTCAAGTAAAGAGGTCTTAAGGAATAGGGAAAAGATTAATAACTCTTCTAAGGCTAGAGAGTTGGCCATAAGACTCTACTAGTCCCATAACTGTACCTAGTCTATATAACTTAATTATATAGACCCCTAGACAACACTTTTATATATTGTAGCCTCGACGAGCTTGTCTTTATACCATACCTATTCGTCGAGCCTGGCTCATGCGCATCCCAAAACGGGCATCACAAGCAGCCACCGAAATCATTTCTTTAAATAAATTTGACTAGAATAAATATTAATAGTGGACCAATGGGCAGCGTCAAACTTCTAGTTGACCTTAATGACTAGGTTCAGATATGCTCATTTGCGCCCGTAGTTAGGCTCTTAGAATAAACTGAATAAGACCTAAACTCAATCATCTCTCAATTTGGAGAATTTTACAAAGTTCAGGTATTACGCAGCATTAAGTTTGTTGAGGTGCTGGTGATATATAAATGCTGTGTGTTATAGCTGTCCTCACTGCGAGAAAGACCAAAAACAGAAGACCTAGATATGACAATCGCGAATTTCTAACGAGCCAGGTTTTTGAAGGGCCCAAGGATTGAGAAAATCTGTGTGCATTTGCATGCACGATTACAATACGGCTTAAAAGCATCAGATGGAAATGCCCGGCAAAGCGGGACTTGGCCAGCCGAAAGTGAATCATGCGCCACAACCATGCATTGCGAGACATCATCAACTGAACCAAAATCAATTCCGCAGCAATAGCAGTCCTGAGCGAACTGTCGCTTTTACAAACATGATTGACAATGCCCAAGTTCCGATTGGGCATGATCCTCTGCAATACTTGTGGGTTTAAAATGGCTGAAGTCACTGTACCTTGTTGGAACACACTTCTGGTTGGGTTGTACCATTGGATGATTGGGTTGAGAGTTTTCGTCGTTTACATCATTGTGTAGCACGTCGAGTTGCACGGTTGCTGCGAAATTCAGGGGCATCCGTATTACATAACCTTCTCTGTCATGTGACGTTCCATTCAATCGCCTAGACTAGCATCGCCAACCCCATCGCCGAAAATCACACCGCTCACGGTTTGTATCTGTGACGGCCCCGGACATGGCGTCGACAGGCGGTGCGTCGCCTGGCTCGGAAAAGCAGGGGCTGCAACTCACACAGCGGCCCGTTGAAAAGCCATTGGGGTCCAGCGAAGAGGCGGATGTCCCCCAGCACGCGCCAAAGCGCAGCCGTGCTGGGCGATTCCCCATCAAGGTCATCCAGGGCACTGATGAACCAGCGTCATTCTCGCGTCCTTTGCCGCTAAGATCGCAATCGACGGTGGTATCGCTGCATAACAAGGTTCTCCGGGGCCCTGAGACAGTACCCCGCCCACAGTATGAGAGGGAATATTCGCAAAGTACCTCAAACGCCTTTGAACAGCAGGGCGACGCCAACCGACCAGAGTTTATGACGAATAAGAGATTCGGGGTACAGCAACTTCCTCGATTACAGACGACCGACGGAATTGGCCAGCATCCTCGGTGGCTGAGTCTCAGCGACGCAACATCTCCCAGCGCTCAGTCACCACTGCCAAGAGACCGCCCAGACTCGTCGCATGATGAACTGCTCGATATCATACCGATATATCGGCCCAATACTAAGCAATACGACCCTGTTCTGGAAATGGCACGGACTGTGTATTGTTCTATCCATCGGCTTCACTGGCTTGTCCAAGCCCTCTCTAGCCTCACTAGCGACGGAGGCCACAACCGGTCAAGCCTGGAGATGGTGGTCTACAATGCGAACCTCCACCTCGGCGAACTCGGACGGCAGATCCAGAGCCGCAACGGAAGACGGGATGAGGATCAGCTCAGGCGTGCCTGCACTGTGCTCATCAAGGCGTATATCCCGATTTGCGCTCAAATATCCCGCAACGTCGACATTCTCGCCGAAAGAGCTGAGCCGCGATTTGTTCGCGAATTCATCTCTCTGTTGTATGCCAGTATCATGGGGCTGCGTGCCGAGTTTCTCCGGTCTTCATGGAACCCGAATGCGTTTGGCCAAACGGTTAGAGCCAAACCAGGAGCGCCTGGACAGCTTAGACGGATAGAACGGAGCGGTAATCGAGGCTTGTCTGTTCGGACATCTACTCTGGGCCAGACGATGGGACCTGGGAGGAACGGAAATTCAACCCCTCGTTTATCGCCACGGACGCCTCTGCAGCCAACACCTATTCTTTCCGACGCAGATCAGGAGCTTGTTGACCAGTTGTGTATGGCTCTCCGGCGGTTATGCACCCTTATTCCGGAGACACTACCAGATATGAATCAAGGATTTCTAGCGACGTTTGACGATATGAAGGGGCAACGCTCAGCACCACATGTGCTTGAGACGTGGTGGTCCGCTATCAATGCCTGCTCCAAGGTCATCGGTCTATCCGAAGGTCTAAGCAACAGCCTTGCATCGATCAACATGAAAGGTCCCTCCGGTGCCTCATTCAGAGACCTTTGCTATCGCTTCATTGATGCCTGGACTGCCTTTGGAGACATCCTCAAGGCGTCAAAGGGTCAGCTCGGCCTTGAGGCCGATGTGAAGAAGAGGCTTCAGCAGATTCAGCAGGCTGTCAAAGAGGTCATGAACCGCCTGATGGCCGTGTCGTCGATCGCCGTTGCTCAGCCTGCCAGTTCGTCACCGTCAGTCCCATTGACTCCACAGCAAGCGACACTTGGACCAGCGATACAATCGACAGTTTCGTCTTCGTCATAATTTAGAAATGCGGCATTTACAGGGCGTTGGAATTGGGTGGCTATTCGAGATCAATTGAGCGTTTATATATAGAGACGGTAGGCCTCCCGATAGCAGTTACAAGTAATAAGAATGCTCCAGAACGGGTTGAAACACTTTGAGAACACCGGGTCCAGACTGCTGTCTGCGGTCAATATCTGTAGGGAGCCTTTTCATCCCTCACGTGCTTATGACGTACTAGAAATCCGGATATAAAACTGGATGTGGCCCACCACATTGGCAATGCTCTCCATATTCCTTTACCCAAGAAGTTGCTTTGTCAAACACTGACAATATGAAACGCATCCTTGCAAGACCACGGCTACAAGCAGCAAGTCACGCCAATATCTTGCACGCCACAAGCCGACGGGCCCTCTCAATATCAATTCCAAAATACCAGGACCCCCAGTTCAAAAGCGGAAACGAAACCAGAGCTGAATCTAGAATCAACAAGACAACAGATTCAAGCACAGAGCCATATGTCACTGCCCGCAAAAAGACCAGCGCAGAGCTGGATCAGGAGCTTCGGGAGAGGCTAGAGGCGTTATCAGGCGATGGTGGCGGTGCTGGAGTCGAATACGAAAACGGGAAAGCTACAGGGCTCAAGAGAGGGGTTAAGTCAAATATGTTTCGTGTTATTTAATGGACGCACTAGACTGCAGGACATCGATCCCTCGGTGGGAGCTAGTAGTTAAGAGGAGCTTGCCAGATCCACAACAAGTTCAGAGGGCAGCAAGTTGCCAACCCTGCCTCAGACAGTGTCCGCAGCAATTTTCGTAATCATGTCTTTGTAATCGTCCCACCATTCAAGATTATCCGCAGCACAGACTCGGGGATCTGGTAGGACCAAGATGAGATTCAGCTTTCCTAAAGCGGTCCAAACCCAGGTTTGAGCTATAAAACTAATTAGCAGGTTGCGACGGTGTGGATTGAAAGGTAACGGAAAACAAGTATTACAGTTCTGTAGTGGTAAAGAAATCGAAATGGAACGACTTACGGCCAAATAGGTTGTTCACTCTGGAGTAGAAAGAGAAATCGTCTAGCTTCAAGGTCGAGTTTCTGCTCTCGCCTTCGGCACCGTATGAGCCCTTCAAATGCACACCGTCTAGTAGCCCAGCGGAAGAAAGCGGAGTGAACATGCCAGGGGGTCTGTTGGATGTCAGTCGTTAAAGATAAAGCTGCTGTAGGAGTGGTATGAGCTCTTACGTCGGTGCGTGGCCACCTTTAACAGCCTCCAAAACTCCAGCAACAGCTCCAAAAGAAGCAGGTCCTTGTGTCCACTCAAGATGCTCACTAATATTGCTCGATGTGGCCTGTGTAGTGGCCTCGTGAAAGTTTCGGGCGACTTTCCACACATTCTCCTTCCATCCGTCCTTTGCAGTGTCGTGACCCAGAAAAGGGCCAGCGTCGAATGGAGAGACAAGAAATGTGGTTGACATGACGGGTCCAATGTCAGCTGCTTTTCGGGTAAGTTGGCCGAGTGGATTCGCATCTGAGTCGAGTTTCTCGTGGGCCAGGGCAGTTTGGCGGAGTCTGTTGCTCACGCAGATGGGAGCTGCAGAAGTCCGCGACGGATCCGGCGGTGGGAAAGCCTTAAGTAGTGCAAGTGTTTGTATAGCGGTCAGCAGAGCTGTAACTGTAACTCCATTGGTCTTGCAGATCTGCATGATCTTTTTCGTTGTCTCCTCCGAATACACCTGTCTGCGGACTGAATAGTCTGTGTTTGGCGGATTGTTGGTAGGTCCCTGACTAATGGGGCAAAATGTGATGTTCTGGAGATTGGAGCCAAGAAGATACTTTGCCTTTTCAACCATCGATGCATCAAAAGCGTTGGATCCCAGTGGTTCTTGAAGAATGTCCAGGTAGCATGGATGCAGAGAAGACGTCGAAGCCTCCCTATAAGAAGGGGATGATGCTTTCCCCGAGTCAGCTGCGAGCTTGTCCAGGATGCTGTCAAAGATGGCCATGCCGCCCCAAAAGTCGACAAGAGAGTGGTTGTTTCGGATTGCAAGACCAAATTTCCCAGGTTCTGCTGATGAAACGACGAATAAGAAGTGGACCAGGTGGTCCCCAAGCTCAATGCTGATTCTGTTTTGTGGATTGTCATAAAAGTCATCTGTCACTGACTTGAGACCACCTTCGATAGACTTTTCGGTATGAACGACTGTAGTGCGTTGATCAATCCTCCGGGAAAGATCATCGTCGTCAGTCAGTGGGTGGTAAACAAATGTTCGGTCCTTGCTAGAAGCGGATGATCCTTGACCACGCTCGATGGTAGCCAGCAGTGAAGGCTTCTCAAGGCAAAGTCTGGTCAAGGCTCTTTTGAACCATGCCTCAACATGAGTCTTGCTGGTATTATTGACTGAGGAAGATGAAGATGAGAAGATGACGGCACCAATCCACTCTGTCCAACCAACGACTTCAAGCCACTCATCAAACATCTTCTCGGGCCCTACAAGTGGGCGGCTCCACGCGCCGTCATTTTGGCGTTGCTGCCAAGGGGCAAGGGCGGCTGGCTGGGAGGCCATTGTAACTCAATGTCGCCAAGGCTAAGCTTAGAGAGTGATGATAAGGTTTTAGGAGGATGTGGAGGCAGGGGAGCAACAAGGCGTAGCTTCTTTATAGATGCTTGCCATTAGGCTAACTACAATAATGAAAGTTACCGTCCACACGGAACCTTTCTGCTTATAGCTGCAACAAACGTCATAGGCCGCTAAGCGATCAGGATACCGCACGGTCCGGAAGTCAGACTCCTTCGTCTCGCTAATGCTTAGAAATGGAGCGATACGATGTTAGTGCTGACGTGCGGAATCCAAACAACTGACGACGAAGGGAAGGTACGTGTACATGGCCCGGTTATTCGGACTTTGGTCCTATCGGAACTTTTATTTGCAGCTTCGTCACCAGTATTTAAGCTTTTGATTGGGCCGTTTGTAGCTTGACTTGCCTTGGCACCTCTCTCACCTCAGCTGCATACCCACCCGATGCAGCCATCCACAGATATTCAGGTCACGCAACTTAAATCTGAGTTCTTACCGACTACGAGACCGTGTTTCGGAAAATGAGAGGGGTCCCGATATCTCATTGAGGTTGGGGGCTGAAATATAGGTAAACCGAGGTTGCCCTAGTTAAGCCGGTCAAGCAATCCTTCAGTAAACTAGATAACTATCAATGTCGCCAATTTTCTGTATTTCTATCGATACACCCGAGATTTATTAAAGTGATTCATAAAGATCCTACATTTCGTCCGTGGCGCCTTGAACAAACTTTTTGGGACTCTGGCATAGTATATACTATCTAGCCTCAAGTTACTTCTAGGATTCGACGTGATTGAAAGCCCTTTCCGCCAACCTCTACATTTACTGCGCTCAGCAGCATAATTCAAAATCAGACAAGCATTGAAGTACATCCATTGAAACATATCAAATTTCATTCTCAACAGTATCTTGCATGCCCTCTTGATGTTACTGTTTAACTAACTACGGTTTAACATTTTAGTACAGGGTATCTGATCATGTGACTAGCTCTCCTAATCGCATGCATATCGGCTAACTTAGAGTTTCGTGTTTCCATAGAAAAAGTAGAAGTGCGACTCTACAATTTTATCGCGGTCGCGTCTCCGCACACCCGCCAAGCAGTTGACTAACGTAACGCGTTTAACTTTGGCTGCGATGTTGCCCTAAGCCTTGGTCAGCGTGAACCGAGAGTACAAGAAGGATACCAACTCAGTTGCAACATGGCTTGCTTCTACAGCCAAGGAATGCGGATATCCTCCCGATCTACTGTCGAACACGGCTTCTTCACAACAACAACCACCCGCCACGAGCGGACGGCCCAAGGGAAAAGCCAGAACCGCAGCCAAGAAGAATAAAAAGAAAGGCAAAGGCGCAGCCAAGACGACACCAGCAACACCTTCAGTACCTCGATACATCATTTCTATCAAGGATTTCATCTCTCTGGCTGAATACATATCTGCTTCCAAAATTCCGGCTCTTTCGGTTCCAGAGGCATTCTTCAACACCCTTCACCGAGTCATCTCTGTGAGGTCTAGCTTCAGCGCAGAGCTATCTCGCCACCAAGCAAAGTCAGACGCTAAACATTCGTACTTTGTGGGCATTCTTGAAAAGGTCCGCGAGGTGCTCAAACCTTTCAAGCCTCCGACTGCTTCTAGCTCATCCGATGCCGTCGACACCCTGGCTAATCAGTTCGATGCTCTCGAGGTTTATGAACCATCTCAAGACTTCCTCGATGCACCGGACATTCCAAGACCCCAAGTAACTAGGAAAGATGCAGCTATCTATGAGGCTGATCCATCGCCGACACTTGAAGAAGCCCTGGTTGCTTTCTCCATGATGTGCAAGGATCTAGCGGATATTCGGGAGTTCATTTCGAATGTTTGGTCAGAGCTCATTACCGAAGATGGCGAATTGATGGACCCGGCCGTGATCGCCGTGGTGACCAATACGGGCATCGAGTTCGCGGCAAATATCATAGAGGACATGTTGCCGATCTTCAAGGAATATGGTGGTGCCTTCGCCATCTGTCAAAAATACATCGGCTGCATCCTAAACCGACAAGGCGAAAGCCCTGAAGAATTTGGCAAGTGGATGGCTGACCCATCAAGCCAGGATAACCATTACGATCTCGGTAATTGCTACTACTTCAATACCGGCTGTTTGCTCCATACCATTACTACCTTTCCCTGGGAGGGGACTGCCGCTCTCTTTCCGGAAGGAAGTTTTGGCGTCTACGACCCCGAAAGCGACTGGACGTCCAAGACCGGGTTCCAAAAATTTCAGGAAGACACGACTATCCTCAGCGAGCTTTACATGGAAGCTTTGGCGGTTGTTCATCATATCCCCGACTACCCTATTACGGACGAGTTCATTCGGGGTGTCAAACAATTCAAGGAGACCAATGAGATCCCTTTCAGTCTTGTCTTTGCGGCCCAAGTCAACCTTGATATACATCATGCTGTTAGAGGCTATGCTGAAACCTCAGTTGCAGCACTTCTCCAGCGATTGTCTACCATGAATGCTCCTTTGGAATCGACTATCGGCCGTCACGAGAATCTCAAAAGCCCCCATTGGTCATCCTCCAATGAGAAATGGTTGCAGGAGACTTCAGAGGGTATCGAATGGTTCGTACAAGACCCTTTGCACAAATTTAGGACACATATTGCGGAGGATGATCCAAAGGCACAAGAGATAGTCGAGGCAACTAAGAAGCATCGGCTTCTGAGAAGGTCTCCAATTGTCGCTGGGCTGGCCCTGTATCATTTCCGAGCTGAGGTCCACGATGTCGGCCTTGCAGTTACCAATGCCTGGGGCTCAATTATTCCGCTAGCACATTTGTATAACGCTGTTGTAATGGAGGGCCATTCTGATGGTTTCTGGGCTGACATGGAGCTTCTGTTTGATATGCTTGGCGAAGAGCAATTCTTTGTTGGGGGGAGGCCTGACAACACTGCCGACTATGTCACGCGATTTATGCTGCAGATTGGCGTTTCTGCATCTGTCTTTACAAATCGGAGACGCCGTTCCAAGAAGGTGAATATCGATGATTTCTCTCGAGGAGGGACGAGATTCCTCAAACCACGTGCTCCAATCCACAGCAGTCTTCTGGAGCGATACCAGAAGAACACGAGCCGGATGAACTGGTCCCCAGAGAGCATTGAGCAAATTCTCTCGCGTCAAGAGGCCTTGGAATCGGGAGGAGCCTCGGCCATGTCTAAGAGCAAGGGACCGAGGGCTGCAGAGGCTCTTCGTGTCTCACCGCCTGAATTGCTGGGATATCTTGGTGGGGCAATGGACGCTGAGGTTCATCAGCTTGCTTTCCCATACCTGCTCATGCATGAAGTGAACTGGGGGGCGTTCCTGTCGGCTATAAAATCGGCATATGATTTGGCTCTCCGAGTTAGCTTTGGGCCAGCATACATGCAGCATGAATGGGAGCTGCCTTTTATGATCGGCCATATATTAGCTCTGGTGAGTGGCGTGGATGGCGGGGACGACAACGTTTTGACATCGGCGGGTCAGGCGGTGGACACGTTGGCTAGTCCGGCCGTGAATGCGGCTCAGATTGCCACACGCCAGATGTATAAGCTCTGCGGGCGCGACAACAAAGTACCCGAAAAAGAGCTTAAGAGATTGACGTTAGTGGCTTATGGTTTTGGATCCGACTTGGAGTCTGATGAGGATGATGAGGATGATAGCGAGCTTGATCAAGATTGATAATCTGAGGTACTGGCTTGTTCGCCGCGGCCGCGATGTTCCCGTTTCTCATGTTGCAGGTTGATGCAATATAAGTCGCTATGTAAAGGGTCACTACTGCAGGAGTCCGAGTGTTTATTAGTTCTTGGAAATTATTATCTGGTCTGAAATAGGACTCAGTCCTTGAAGGTAGAGGAAACGAGATAATTCTTTTAGTGTGTCATGTATCCTGCCCTGTAGTGAGTCTTTCCCCCCAATACTCGACACATACTACCCAATTCTTGGCCATAGAGTCAGTCCAGTCTTATCGGAGATGGTTGGGTTGTCAACCAGATCCGCCGGCGAATACTTGGCCATTAGATCCGGGAGAAGCATGGACTAGTCTGGGACCGGTCAGTAACGCCACCCACAAACTTGCTGTCTCATCAGGCCTTATTGTGCTGGATGGGAAAGTAGGAGCCTGGTTGAGCTTCTCTAGCGTTACCTCTAGCCAATAGCTGAGCCACGATTTATCATGGGGTGCCTAGTTCAATGTGGCTGTGTCAGCACGCGCCTCGTAAATGTCTCCGATCGGATCTTTATGAAACATCTCCTCCAGCATCATTTTCTGCTCGTTCATCGCCTATGCTACGGAGACATGAGACCGTAAGCATCTTGGTCCCTCGTTTCGACCATGGATGCTCACCAGAAATGGGTGCGGCCGTCTGATGGCCGCCTTCTCCCGCTGGTGCTACAAACCGCTCAAGATCCGCATGTCCTCCCCCAGACTTCAAAATGGACTCGTATGGGCAAGCCTGCACAGCGGGTGCCACCGTTGCTTCGGGTCTCGTACTGGATCGCGTCTTCTATGTTTGAACCGGGTCAACTGAAGACTAGGTATACCCTGCTCTCTGTTGCGTTGACGGCTGTGAAGCTGGTAGTTGCTTTTCCCATGCTGTGCATCCTGGTATGATTCTAGCGTGACTTGGCGTACATGGCTGCTGATACGTGCTATCGCAGGTAACTGGATTCGACCATTTTAACCTTGGAATGAGGACCGATGATGGACTTCATCTTGACAAGCGCTACGATACGGTTCGCTGGAGCACGGCCTCTGGGTTGGACCCAGCTCCATCAGACCTAAGTGCACCGTCGCAGCGGCAGAATCTGCACCCCAATCGTCAGGGCCAAGCATCTTTAGCTCCGCCGGGACCATCACCTGCTGACAATATCGGGTTAAATCCCCTGACGGGAACCTCACCACCACAGAGTCAAAGCACAAATTCGCTTACGACCAACGATGATCGGCGTAATGGCGGCCCGTCTGCCCTAATTCGTCCAAGATATCTCTGCTTTGTGAAAGACTTTGAAGACAACACCTTTGAAACCGTCAAGGTATCGGATTACCTCGAGCAGCATGGTGACGACGTTGACCTAGAGTTTGTGTTTGTCTCGTATACGCGCATGCAGTTCAGAGTCGCCACGGAAGAAGAAATCACCAACTTCAACTACCCCGATGAAGAAACGAGGGAAGCCAACAAACAACTCGCCGAAAGAGACCGGCAAGAGCTTATCCGGTGGGGTATCGACGCAGCCAAACGCGCCGGGAAGAGAGCCTTCTGGCTTGACTTTGAATGCGTTCGAAACGACGATGGCCTGGCTAGATCTACAAGCAGCAGCGATGACGTTTATCGCATTTGTGATATCGTTCGAGCTGCTCACTCTATGATCATTGCTATCGGTCCCTCAACTTCCGACAAGATCGCCGCGATCCTAGCTGGAGAGGATCCTCCCCCATTTGCTCGTGAGAACGTTACTCCCTGGCTGCGACAATGGGGCTCACGCCTCTGGACATTGCCCGAGCTTCTGCTGTGCCCTGCAGAGTATAGGATCCAGCTCTATGTCTCTGGTGATCCTTCCGAGCCCAAGGCCATGGCAAAGCGCAACTTTGCCGAGCGAGCTTGGGACGATGCCGATGCTGTGAAAGAGTTGGTGGACCATTTCGAGGGATCAGCTACTCTCAGCCAAATGCATTTTATAGAGTCAGCCCTCCAATGCTTCTCTAGGCGAAAGACAGACCAGTTTAGCCAAGGAGACATTGCCTATGCGACTATGGGTCTCTTCCCTAGCCGTCAGCGGCCAACAGTTGACAAGGGAGATTCGGGCTTCCAAGCCTTTGCAAAACTCTCCCTCGCTAATGACAACGGCGCTTTCTTGGAGCGCCTGATATGCCTGGCTCCGCCACTAGACGCCCCTTGGCATGAAACAGCTGACCGCTGGGGCGTTCAACTCAGCGAAATCCATCCGACGAACCACGTCTCCGGGGTCCTGACATCCGACACTCTCATGCTGGACTCTGTTTACGGCGCAACCATTAAATGGGACAATCTAGATGCCGAGCCCGTTTTCTCAGCCGACTCCAAGCATCTCTTCCAGGCTTCCTTCGTTCCCAATTTCTTTGCCGTCGCCTTGATAAGGATGACTTGCTTCGTGTTTATACAACTCCCGATAGCAACAAACGGCAGCGATTTTGGGTTTGATATGGCTAAGTGGATGCTCATAGTGGCAATCATATTCGCTCCTATTACGACGCTGGTACTCATCCTTTTCAAACGACACGCCTGCAAGCCCCTGAAACCTCGACTCATCGGTATTGAGGGCATGGCTGATTTTGCTACGGTTGAGAAGTACCTCTGGGGATATAACCACGGGCGACTCGAGGATGTGACGCCTCAGTCGTACCAAGATGCCCCCGGACAATCCCAGACTACTTCGACTGTTCAGCCTGAGTTCTCGTTCACGTTGATTGACACTGGTGCAATGACCATCACATACCTGCGGTCTCATTTGCCGCCAGTGGCTATGCTCATGTGCGGAGAAGAGAGCGGGATGCAACGGGCCGTGCTTTGCTCTTATGATTGGAGGAAGCGCACTTTTCACCGACAGGCGGTACTTAGGCTGACTCGACGGAGTCTTGACGAGATGCATCGAATCGACAATTTGCGATTCAGTCTTGGTTCGCACCAGGCTACCATCCCACAGAACTCTGGTACCTCCGGAGCTACTGCCCAGACCGATGTAGAGGCCGGCGCTACCGCCCCGAAAGAGCCAGCCAAAGACAACTCGCGCATGTGGATAAGTGAACTCATCTTCCTATACATCTGCATTGTAAGGTATCCTGTTGACATGGTCACTTGTGCGATGTTATTAATCGTTATAGGTAACCTTTGCTCTGAGCCCATTGCTTCAAAATGACCGCGACATCTATGACCGACTCGTCTACAACTCCTGTTTCGTCGTGGGCGTGCTAATAGCGTTACTGCTCTTGCTACGTATCCCACTGGTTCGAGTACTGCGCTACTCTACCATGGTTCAAGGTAAGTTGGTGATGAGATATTGACCCATACCTCAGATTGGACTGACACGTCTATAGGCTTTATACAGATAGCTGCGATGGTCATGGCGAGACGCAGCCCAAAAAATGCAATCTATATCTTAGGTTTGGACGGCTTCAATGTGGGCGTCTTGTTCTCGAGTTTGATTGTATTTATGTGGTCTTGGTACAGCCCGAGCCAAGTTTCGCTGCGACTTCTCATATGGGGAGTCATCGGTCGCCAAGTTTATTTCATGCTGGCTAATTGTCCGTCGACTGAGTCTTGTCTCATCCTGATTTTCTTTGGTGCCGCCAACACCTCATTCCTCTACTTAATACCGTCGACAATCCCCCGGGACGTTATAGGCCGTCCTATGGAGATTGCCTGGCTTGCCCCCCATCAGAGAACATCGATCGCTAGGCGGGCGATTACTCATAAGTTTACGTCGAACGGAGCAGAAGGGTTGCAACAGCGTCAACAGGTAATATTTCTCAACATACGTACTTTCTGGATACTGCTAATCACGTTAAACAGTCTCTGCTTTACCGCATCTCTCTGCCATTTCTCCTTTTCTGCTTGAGTCTAGTGACGGCATTGACCGTTGAGAGAACCCTGAGCGCAGGGGACAGAGAACTGCAGGACAGACTTGGCATAATTGTGGTTGTGCTTCTTATTGCCGTCATCATGACAAAGGTTCCGTCCTTTTTATGTAAGTGAAGCCGGTATAAAAACATGATGTACAAGCTAATAATTTCCAGTGGGCATCATGATCTATTGCTCTGTTCTCGCAACTTTCGTTGCTCCATATTACCGTGACCTGTCAGGATCTAGCCAAGGCTTTGTGCTGCACATCCTCACAAATCTCGATGAGCTTGTTCTACCGCGTAAGTTTCTACCCTCATCTCGCTTCTAGCAGCAGGCACACTAACTGCGAATACAGTCATTTGGTCGTTTATTGTTCACAAGGCGTCAACCTGGCGCGAGGCTTTGGGAATTCTGGCAGTGTCATTAGTCGGAATGGCTGTAGGAAACGTACTTCCCGAGTTTTCTGGTCACGCATTCTTGGTAGTTGTCATTGTTTCCAAGGTGATTCTGTGGGGCTTATTATGTGCTGTGCTTAGATATTGTCCTTGATGATAAGAGCTGGAATGGTGGCTAGTCCAGAGTCTGGCTGGTTATATAAGATGTCTATCTAAATATATCACATATACGGTTGTTTGCACAAGCCTATCTGCTCAAGGTAGCTCAACCCGCCATCTAACCACAAAGTGTTGATCTATATAGGCTTTGCTTGTCTCAACGTTTTTTCTCATTGACAGTCAACCGGACAGACGCCTCCTCTCGCCCCCATCCATGACTTTTGGAGCTCTACCTCATCTTCCCACAACTCAGGTGCCTCGTCTTGGCCTAGCCCCGAAGCCGAAGCCACCTCTCCCCATACAATACCACACTCGACTACGTACTCGTCCCAGTGTGCTAGCAACTCTTTTAGCTTCCCTGGCTCGGCTTCAGCCAGATCGGTTGTCTCCCCAGGGTCTTGCGCAACGTTGAACAACTCCCAGCCATCATCTCCCTCGCCTGCGCCACCTTGTCTCTTGTCGAAATGCACAATCTTCCAGTCTCCTTTCCTTAGCGCGCCGCGGGCAAAGAGCTCCCAGCCAACAGGCTCAGAAGACGAGTGTATCGCCCACATCTCGTCGTCCTCTACCTTCTTTCCTCGGCCGAAGTGCGGTACCCAGGACTTGCCTCGCATTGCGTGCACATCTTTGCCTCTGAATGAGGTCATATTGCGCTTGACCGTGGCGGACCCATTTCCTAACGCCGTCGCTATCGTCTTCTCGGTCGGCGGGGGTAGGGACACTCCGGCCAGCTCGAGGAATGTGGGGGCAAAGTCCATGACGGTGGAAAAGGAGCGGTTGAATGAGCCCGGAGTGAAAGACGGTAGGAAGGTACTTGAGGGCGGTTTGACGACGCAGGGTACGAGGATGCCACCTTGCGAGGGGAAGCATTTGAAGAGTCTTGAGGGAGCTGTCGATGCTTGAGCCCAAAGGGGACCCAGCCTGTGATCCATTGTCAGCTTGTCTCCGTTTCTCGAGAGGCCCAAGCTTACCAGGTAAATGAGTTCCAAGAGCCAATATTCTCGTAGGAGTTGTCGTAGTATTGGTGGATGGCGCGCGTGATGTTGTCTCCCATGACAGCTAGAGTGACAGTTAGCTTAACACCTTCTCAAGGCTGATGGTGTTACTTACGAACAGCCTCCATGCTAAAGGTAAGGAGAAGCCAATATTAGTCTAGGCTCACCGTCAATAATTGGGAGGGGTCAAACTCACGCAGCGCCCTCGGCTCCATTGTCGCTCATAAACACGATAAAGGTGTTGTCATACTCGCCCGTCTTCTTGAGGTAGTCAACTACCTTGCCAACGTTGACATCAATAGAGTCGACCATGCCAGCATAAGCCTCCATGGCGCGACTTGATAGCTTCTTCTCCTCGGGTGTGAGTTCATCCCATTCTCCGACTCCCATTGTCTCCGTCTCGACCTTGTGTGGGACAACGGACTTGTCTATGATGCCCAGTTCGACAAGTTTTTGTAATCGGCGTTCTCGCAGCGCGTATGGACCATCGTCGTACATTCCCTTGTATCTAGTTGACCAATGTCAGTTTCGATCTTTGATTTGGCGAGAGCAATCTCACTTGTCGCGTTGTGCCTTGGAGCACTGCAGCGGCCAATGGGGTGCGGTGTATGGAAGAAACGCGAAAAAAGGTTTCGATTTATCATCATCGGATCGGCCCTCGAAGTATTCGATCAATCGGTTAGTGTAGTAATCGGTCGAGTAAAAGCCGTCGGGGTCTTCGGTCTTGTTGGGTGGCCTAGGAATTGAACTTGTCAGCGGCTTCAGCTCACCCGAGAAAGACAGAAGTCTCCGAAACTCACATGTCAACCTTCTTGCCCTCCTCGGCGTGTACTGGACGGCCACCGACAGGGAACCTTTCTTGCACCGGCTCCCAGCCGTAGTGATTACAGCACCCTGGAAGCATGGCAAAGGCTTTTTGGAAACCACGCTCCCACGGGCCTTGGGAAGCGCGAAGCCCCAAGTGCCACTGAATCATGATCAGTATGAATCACGGTCATGATAATTCCATGCCAACTAACCTTGCCAGACATTGCGGTAAAGTATCCATTGTCTTGTAGCACCTCGGGCACGGTCGCTACATCGTTGTTGAGGTAGCCCTCGTAACCAGCCTTGCCACCAAATCGCTTCGCCCCGCTCTCGCTTCTCTTGTACTCGATCAATACTCCCAAGCCACCGAGATGCGCGTCGGTGCCGCTAAGCAGCATAGCGCGTGTAGGAGAGCAAGCCGCGGCGGCATGGTGGTTGAGCATACGGATGCCTTCGGAGGCGAGGCGGTCGATGTTTGGTGTCTGGATCTCGGCGCCGTAGCAACCAATGTCGGAGAAGCCCTGGAGCAGAAAGGGTCAGCTGGACTTGCAAGGAAATGAGTGGCAATGTGGGACTGACAAGGTCGTCGGCGAGGATGAAGAGAAAGTTGGGCCGCTTAGGCGTCATATCCGCTGCGCTGCCCATTGTTGATAGCAATTGAGTCCTCGGAAAAGCAATCAAGGTGAGCTGAGCGAAGCAAAGGTTAATCGCAATCGAATGAGGGAGGCGATCAACTATATCAACTCAGCTACCTCGTTGCGACCGGGGCAAAGAACGGAGCTGAAGCTGTCAAATAAGCCCACCACCACCTCGCTCGGAAGTGACGTGCTCATCTACGCGGGCTCGCTCGGAGCGGAGAGAGCTTGTGACCGCAAAGACTGGGGCCTCGCTCGGAACAAAACTCCACACTCGCTCGGAGCCACGACAAATCTCGCTCGGAACCGCTCGCTTTCTTCCCCAGATTGCGGGGATCTCGGGCCATGCTACCCCCACAAACCCAGCTGTCTGTTCACGAGTCTAATCGACGGGCCGGGGGCTGGATCTACAAAATGAGTCCATGTCCGCTCATGAGTCGGTCAACCTTGCTCATTGCTCTATCCTCTACACTTGAACAAGACGACTCCAAGAACTGAATACGGCATTTGTAACTGTTTCTTAGACCTCGGGTCACCACCGTCAAACACAATTCGGTGGTATTCTGGCCAATCCCGTGAGCAAATCTCTGCAATTGAGCGAGTCACTTAGGCTGCGTACTGACATCGCGCGCAGGGCTTCATCAACCAATTCGGCAAACAAAACGCCGACACGGGCAAATATGCCTTCGATTCCACACACACGTCCCTCATGTCCTCCATCCCCTTTATCGGCAAATTCCTGGGATGTTTCTTTGCCGGTCCGGCCATTGAGCGGTACGGCCACCGTGTGGTCTTCTTTATCCTCTCCATCATCTCCTTCGTCGGAGTCATCAGTGAGTGAGCCTTGCTCCCAGATTTGTATACCCACTGACAGCTGTTTTTCTCTAGTGGAGATCACAGCTGCCGACACTGGGGCTGGCTCTGGGCGTTTTGCACAGTTCGTCATCGGTCGTGTTATTGTTTATATCTCGGTCGGTCTCGTCGAAGTCGATGTTACGTGAGTCCTCTCGCACGTGGTTCTGTCTACGCAAAACTGACTAGGTCAAACCATAGGACGTATCAAGCCGAGATTGTCCCGGCTCCTTTCCGCGGGCTTGTGGTCATCTCTCTTCAGCTGTTCCTCACCGCTGGAACCCTGATTGCTACGGGCGTTAACAAGGCTTACTCGACTAGCACCAACGGCGTAGGATGGAAAACGGTGACTGGCCTCCAATTCATCTTCCCTACACGTAAGTTGACTGTGTGTTCTTGTTTTTTTATTACCACGTTGGCTGACCGAGACTCGTAGTCCTCATCGCCTTTGTCTTCTT
Source organism: Fusarium sp. JS1030 (assembly GCA_000966855.1). NCBI lineage: Eukaryota > Fungi > Ascomycota > Sordariomycetes > Hypocreales > Nectriaceae > Fusarium > Fusarium sp. JS1030. The sequence goes on from JWIW01000025.1 coordinate 120,496, forward strand.
CATCCCTGATTCTCCACGCTGGCTTCTCTCCAAAGACCGTGAGGCGGAGGCCGTAACCTCGCTCCGTCGCCTTAGGAGCCAGGCCGAGACTGACGAGGGCCGATGTGACGAGGAGATTGCGGCAATCAAGGAGGCTTTGAGAGAGCAGGTGCACAAGGGACCGTGGCTCGACCTCTTCCGTGGGACCAACATCCGCCGCACAATGATTGTCATTGCCTTTTATTCTTCCAACAGGTAAGCTTCTCTGTTTTATGCATGATTTGGCAGCCATCCTAATTGCTGGGACAGACCACTGGACAAGCCTTTACATCAACGTACCAGACCGTCTTCTACAAAGAGAACGGCTACGCTGATAAGGCCTTTACTTATCCCATCGTTACCAGTGTTCTTGGCTGCGTCGCTGTTACTCCAGCCATGTACCTAGTCGACAGGCTCGGGTGAGTTAACAATTCAACAACAGACTTCCTGGCATGCTCCCGCTAACTGTGACCACAGCCGTCGGTACACCCTCATGATTAGCTACATCTTCCAGGCCTTCTGGCTATTTATGCTGGCGGGTCTTGGTGGAAAGGCCGACAAGTCCATGACTGAGAAGAACACGGTTGTTGCTTCTTTCATGCTTTTTTCTTTCTGGTACAACGTAAGTCACAAGAGCATAGTCCAGAAACGCATGCAATACTGACGGGTCTCGACTGTAGATGGGCAGTGCCTCAATCCCCTACCTCCTCGGAGGTGAAATCCCCAACTCGGCACTCCGTGAAAAGACTCAGTCTCTAGGCGCATCATGGAACGTCATCTGGGCCTTTGTCACCAACTTTGTGATTCCATACCTCATTCGGGATCTCCACTTTGGTGTCGGCTGGGTCTTTGGCGGCGTGTCATGTGTGGCCCTGTTCTTTACCTTTTTCTTCCTTCCCGAAACCAAGGTGAGTCTACGACATCTTTTCCACTTAGATAAAGAATTTCTAACATGTTTTTGATTAGGGCCGTGCGCTTGAGGAGATTGACGCCATTTTCGAAACACCTTTCAACCCTTTCCGCCCTCAGAAGATTCAGTTTTCTGACGCTGAGCGCCGGGTTGGTCAACTTGAAGGGGAAAAGGATGTGGATTTGTCTGTTTCTGGTTACCATCATGAAACCACTTGAAATATTGACAGTGAACATGCAATGCTCATTAGTCTGTTATCTATCGAGGTTAATAGTCCATAGTCGACAGTCAGCGATCATGAAATATCTCGTGTAGAACAATAAGGCCTAAAAATGCCCCCTCATTTAAAATCGTATTCCGTCCTATATGGACTATCATAAACTGCCTCTGTGCTCCAGACTTGGGCCTGACAGCTCGAATTACAAGCTCGATTGCTACCTTGGACTCGTGCGTGTGCATTAGTAATTTTTAGCGCTTTAGCCTACTTTATGAAGCTAACCATCATTGGACAACCGGCTGTCGGACTCGGCAACGCGGGTCGCCGCCAATGTCGGGTCTCTTGATCCTCCAGCTTCCACCCTTCATCTTCTCCTCTTCTACATCGGGCACAACCCTCGTTCCTCGTCTCTTTTCAGTCTGGCTCAGCTGAGGGGCAGATTTCACAACAGAATGGATCTCTCTCCTTCCCCAGTTAATGACGCATCGCCAAAACTTAGGTCATTCATCCATCGAACACGCACTGGATGCCGGACATGTCGACATAGAAAGGTGCCGTCATGCTCTTAATTCGCAAGATCCACTGCTCACCGGCCCAGGTTAAATGTGATGAGAAGAAACCCATCTGTTCTCAATGTCTCAAGGGAAGCAGAACTTGCGATTGGGCAGTACCTGAACCTCAAAGACCCAGGGCCAAAAGAAGGGCCAATGCGACAGCGTGCGATGCCTGTAAAGACAAGAAGGCACGTAGGTCTACAGTCTTTAGCTAATTGATGATTTCACTCACTTACCGAGTTGCCCTGACAGCTCAAATGCATCGGCAGCCTGCAAAACACCTGCGAGAGGTGCAAAAATATGGACATAGCTTGCATACGGTCTCGGCAAATTACCGAGCCGATAGATCTCCAACCTGCGGAAGTCCATCTGCCCAGCGAAACTGGCGAGTCAGAGGACCAGACCCCATCGGAGTTAACAGCACATGGAGACCTTCCTGTGGGTAAAGAGTTGCAAGACTTGGTCCAGCTCTACTTTTCATCAGTCCATCGTTAGTCTCGCTGTGGCCTCGCTACTGAACAAACACTAGGCTGACGAGTTGCCATCAGAATTTGGATACTTTGAGTTCATCCACCAGCTTCATTTTAATCGGTTGCTTGCTAAGGACAAGGCCCCTCGAGAACTAACTCTTCTCATGATAGCTAGCGCGATGCGGCGAGTTCCACCGACAATTTGGATAGGAGCTTGCTGACCTTGAATAGTTTTGCTGGTGAGGTGAATTCAGAGAGCCTGAAGAGAGCAGATGCTTGGGCAGATGCAGCTATTGGGGCTCTTCTTCCACGCATCTACCAAGGATTCGGCGTCATTCAACTCATGGTAAACACTTATCCCTTTACCTGATCTGCCACACCTGCAGAGTGCGAGAGCCGGTGAACAAAAGAGTGTCTTGGTCTGAACGGCGCTGACTGGGCTGTAATAGAGCCTCCTACTCGCTCAGCAATATGATTTGAATCGGGGCAACTTTACATCTGCATGGCTACTGGGATCAGCCTGTGCGAGGCAAGCGTTCATCGACATAGACTAACCGTGCAAGAGCTGACCCCTCCTCAGGATGATGCAAATGATGTCTCTGCAAACGTTTGACCGAACCTATACGCCAAATCTCACTTCAAACGTACATCTATCGCCCCTTCTGTCTTGTGAAGCTCTCCGCCGAGTTGCATGGTCTACCTTCTTCTCAGACAGCATCACCGATGGCGGTCGATACGGATTTCACGTGGTTGATGAGAAGACATATCGTCTTCAACTTCCCTGCGAACAGGAGAGATTTCTAGGCAACGAGAATGTTGTGACCGAACCGCTTTTCTATAATTCTTCTAATCCTACGAGTACTGCTCCTGATAATCTTGAGCGTGCGCCGCTCGACATGTCGGCGTACCTCCTCCGGACAGCAGCCGCGCGTCGACGGGCCTTGCACTTTGCGTTTCGCGCCTCCCACAAGGAACAGACGGCAGAACAGTTATCGACCGAGCTCGATACCCTGCGAGCTGATATTGAAGAGCTTATTGCTGCTCTCCCGAAACGGTTTCACTTCAACAGCGACAACATGTTTGTCCACCGAGATCGGCTCATCACCTTTCTACTCTTACATGTCATGCGCCACAACTTGTTCATCATCCTTGGCCGAGCTGGCTTGATGATATACCAGCGAGACCCGACTAAAATCGATCTTGTCCCGCAAGTGAGGCGCGACAGGATCTCGCATGCTCTGCCGATCGCTGGACTTGTCTCAGAGGGGCTCAAGGCAGGCGTTAACTTCGATCCCCAGATTGGAGTACACGCATACGTAGCTCTAGAGAGTGAATCTACCCATAGACTATCCTGACGAGCCTTACTAATCTGAATCACACTAGTTCTTCTGTTTGAGCCTCGTCGTTTAGTTGAAGTTGATCCGTTGACCGACCCTAAAGCGCCGGAGCTGATGGAGGCTATTCCTCATCTTCTCACGACCATCCGAAGGATTGCAAGTCGATCTGAGTTTGTCAGGCAACTGGTAAGTTTGAACTACGGCTCGATGCGTAAAGCTAACGCTGTATCAAGTACGTTGAAGCCGTCCACAGGCTACTTCGATGTGACTGTATGCATCTGCTCACCAGTGCGGATCTCGCTGCCTTTCGAAGGTCTGCTTCCCTCTCATCTGATGATACGTAATTTCTGACCATGATACAGTGAGCACCAATTAGTTGGCCAAGATGCCGCCGAGTACGATTTCCGCGATTTTCGCTGGGCCAAGGTTGAGCGGTTACGACGGGGGGCCTCATCGACTGCCAATATGGCTCGTGATGAAGCGTTGCTCGAGTATAAAGAAGGCGAAGAAACAGTCGTTCCTTCAGCTATGCCATCGCCTCGTCTTGACGCGATGGATGTCAGCCATTCTCTCAACAGGCCACCTACAAGCGATTCGCTCCCCGCTGGACCATCCCAGCCGATGGATTTGGAAGATGCACCGAACATCAGCGGCGATAGCTTCGAGGAGATGGCACAGTCTCGCTGGGGATTCCTCGACACCGACAATGCCAACCAAGCTTTTCCTATGGATTGGTCGTGGCTTTTGGGTGGTGAATCGACGTATCCGACTTATCAGACAGGTGACCAGACGTTTTGGAATCACATGTAATCATTTCTTTCTTCGTAAAAAAAGCGATATCCAAAGGACTGATTTCTCTTTAACTAACCGACCTTAAGCGGCTCTGGCTATTGTTCGAGCGTATCGCATCATGTCTATGGAATACATAAGCTGCTTCTTGCTCTCCATCTTGTTCTTCCACGGTAGCCAGGACCAAATGACCCGCGTGTTTTGCGCCTATAGCGTTACAAACTTGTTGATGCCGAGATGCCTATTTCTCAGTTTCAGGCTTTTTTCCCCAAATGAAGTAGAGCGGAAGATAGAGGTGAATAGCCGGATCCGAGATATCCCTCTGGACTTTGGCCATGAACACCTTGATCTCATCGTCTGACCAACCCAGCACGCGCGAGAAGACGCCAGGCGTGTACGACGTGATGACTTGGGACTCTTGGACAGACTGAAACTTTCCAATCTCCTTGAGCTTCGGGTCTTTAGGCCATTGGCCGATTGGGACCTTTCGCAGCAATTAGCAGTCGAATCTTGAAGTGGGTGACCAGACTTGCCTTGTAAACTTCTTGCTGCACGTCTTCAAATCCAGCATCCTCCATGGCCTTCTTCCACCGGATTGCACTGTCCAGCGGCTTCCCAAACTTGGCGGAACCCTCGCAGATAGTCTTCATCCAGAGGACAGCGTTTTCGGCCTTGTCCTTCGTGTCATCGTCAGATTTGAAGTCTGTGTAAACGGCTTGCATTTCAAGATACCCTCCAGGGGCCAGGTGCTTGAATGCCTTTTGGAAGAATTGGCTGTCGTTGCTGATGCAGCCTTCTAGCTCCCGAGCGTGGATGTAGTCGAAGGGTTGGCGGTAGAGCCAGTCTGACTCGAAGTCATCGGCTTCAAAAACACAGTTGCGTGGGGTCCTAAATAAGGCGTCAAATGAGACTCTGTGGCGTTAAACGGGCAGCTGATAGTACCATGTGGGCTGGATTGGACTCAAGTCAGTGCCCAGGACTTGGGCAGATGGGAATTCGCTAGCAAGCTTCGTCAGAACCAAACAGATACGCGCCGGTCGCGAGAGTATTTTACTCTGCAAATTCCATGGCCCAAATACCAGTGCCAGTGCCGAGGTCGAGGACTCGTTGCGGCTCTTTGATTGGAGCAAGGTAGAGCTTTCCGCCTAGGACTAGGCGATAGATGTGATGTCCCAGGTCCATTCGGTCTTGTTCTTCATCATCGTTAGGCTAACATCGATTCAGTCAATCACTCTGACATGTAACTCATTCCTCTGCTCACCACAAGGTATGCGCCTTCGCGGAATGCGTGGTATCGGCGCCCATTCTAGAGAAGAGTTGGCACTTGGCGGCCCCTAGAGCGGACAAAACAAACCTCATATCTAGAGACATCAGTCATCGTTTCGCTGCTTGAAGAGCCAATCTGGTACGCACTTGTAGTTGAGGATACTAGAGTTGAGAGACGTCAAGTAACTCGCTGACCCTTGACTAAACCAAGGTGTCAGAACAGGTCGAATTGGGTCGGTCCAAGAACTCACGAGCCGCCAAAGCTAGAATCATTGGCAATAGAGGCGACATCCTACGACAGATCAAAGTCAGCACTTGCATCACCTCGGGGCATGAATCTCTCTACATCGGCTTGCAGAGGATTCTCAGCCAATGCCTCGTGCAATTCCTGAGCCTGTGAAGGTTGAGTGGGCTCGGCCATGATTCCAAGATGGTTCCCTTTCACAGTGAGTCCGGGGCACGGGATTTCAGAAGGATGCAAGAAAAAGGGCGCGTCATTTATCAAAAATGAGCTGCTTTGTGCTCTTTTAATCTCCTCCTTCTCCACCCTGCCTGCATCAGGCCATGCAGTTCCGACTGTTGCACAAAGACCAGGGCCAACAAAGCCAAGAAATCTCATGCAGCAAAACCCCGAAGAGGCACATATCGACCAATGAGGGGCGCAATACAGCCAGCCTGAATCCTCAGTTGGTCGGGGACCATGTTGGGGACAAGGGAGATTCAGCCGACGGGAGGGAGATCCGAACTAAAGGCAATTCGGGAAGGTTCAAGCTCCAATGCTAAAAGACTGTCACAAATCTTGGCAAATTACAGAGTCAAGATATAAAACGCATGTAAAATCCTGATTCCTCCATCTTGTCCAACTTCGCCTCGTTGTTCATGACAATCCATGGACCATTCTAGCTAAATACATCAGTAAGAATCGTTCACGACCGGCATAAAAGTATTGTCCAGGAAGTCGGTGCATTTGTATCTCTTGGTCGTCAACGGCACTGCTCTTCGGGGCGCGGCAGTGTTTTCAGGGTTCCTCTCAATCCCAATGGGCCGCTGCCCAAAAAGCACCCACTCCAGCTCTGGGAGCACAGCTGCCCATGCCTCGGCGTGTGTGAGCATATGGTTCCGATGAGCCCTCTCCCACACTGGGATTTTGTCATGGCTAACCTCCATTTCCATTCCTGCATTCATGTCAAGTTCCTGCCCCTCGTACACTTGATCCATCTCCGGGTCGTCGAGGTCCATTGCCGAGTCCAGCTCCGGCCGGGCCTCTGCATCAATCACATGTTGGGCATCAACAAAACGACGAGCATAATACCATTCGTCTGTAACATCTTGGAAGGCGTATGTATCGCGGGTCAGTGCCAGCTTTCTGAGCCGCTTTAGGCCACGGAGATGAGCACGTAGCTTATCATGCTCGACCGGCCAAAACTGTTCCGTTGAATAGTTCATGCCAGCACGGAGGCTCAGCTGCTCGAGAGATGCAAGCCGCCCAATTGCGGCAAGCGCCGCATCTGGAACGCAGGCGAGGTTCGGGTTTCCAGGGTATGCGTTACTATGATCCCATGCCAGAAACAGGGACCGCAAGTTGTCAAAACTATGGCTCGCAAGCACCGGGATGATGTAGCTGTCGAGGGGTCCCGAGCCCAAATGCTCTGGCGCGATCGTGTCTTCATCGACGTAAAGGCTGCGAAGATCGCTGTGCTGGGCGATGAAATTGGCGAGGCGTGCGCATGGCTCTGACGTGATAGATAAGCTGGGAACAGCCAACTGTTTAAGATCCCGGAAAGGCCCATGGGTCTGGAGACGAGCCGTGTGGCGTTCCAAGATGTCACGGGATAAAGTAAGGGAAGAAAGACGAGGGGAAAGCATTGACGTGAACGCTACGTCGTCAAGATTGATGTGGGGAAGATGTAGATGTCGCAGACGAGGGAATGGCACCAGGTTGTTACCGAACGAGATGGGCAGGACGGGCTCATTGGGCTCATCCGGATCATCGGTCTGACGTCCGGTGTCAACGTATCTCCATGCCAGAGATTCAAGGGTTGGCGCGCAAAGCCGGAAAAATGATGCGAAGAAGGGGTTCATCGGGTACGTCGACGAGGTCTCTTGCAGTTTGTGTATGTCGAAGGAGGGTTGCAGTTCAAGATGCAGAGACCGAATTGGCCAGGTTGCCGGGGTCAGTGGCGGTTCCAGAGACCAAGGTTGATCGATTTTGACCCAGGTCAGCTTGACATGCCGAGCGTGGGAGCGAGTTATTTTCCCAAAGGAGTCCTTGTCGATGGGATAGTCATCTGCCCAGACTAGAGTGTCCAAGTTGGGCAGTTTTGAAACAGTCTCGGCGAACTGGGCTCGCACACTGCGATAGTCGTCATTGGCTTCCTGTCGCAATTCGGCTAGATCTTCTGGGCTATACTCGGGCTGTCCGAGAGTGGCCCAGAGTTCTGAATACCTCTCCCTAAGGATATTGCGGCGAAGACTGGAAGCTGACTCTCCGCACGCAAGCCGCAATGCTGGGCTGGCCGGCCTGGGTGTTCAGGGTGCCTCCAATCTTCTCAAAGAGTTCGCACGCCTGGTCGCTGAAGTTAAAGTGGACCTCGGCAAATTGACCACAATGGGCGAGCCATCGGCAGTCGCTATTGACAAGCGCAAGAGAGGCAAGGGTGGGCTTGTCATCGATCAGCAAGTCGACCACATCGGCCAGAATCTCGGCCGGCAGTTGAACCAGTCTGCTGTCGGAAGACCGTGGGCGTTGTTGCATCACGGAATCCAGCAGCAGAGAGCGTCGCTTGCATCGATCTCTGATAAGGTCGACATCCTGAGCCTTGAGCGGCTCGCCTTCCATAAGAAGTAAAACATCTTGAGTGTAAATATCCATGGTGTAAAGGCTGAAGGCTGATCAAGAAGAATAAGAGGTTGGTTTGTTTTGTTTTGAAGTTCTGAAGGGCGCGAACGAGGCCAGCTAGGTACGCGCAAAATAGCTAATCTCCTCCGGTGTGGGATGCCTTGTGGGGCGATATCGAACCAATAGAAAGATGGCGATAAAGTTTTATCTGATAAGTAACGCATAACATAACAAACTCCGTCTGTTTCTGGGTCCTTAATGATAGATACAAAGTATCTTGTATCGCGAGGGGAAGATCGTCGCCCCACAAGCCATTTCCACACGCAAAGGGATAAGTCAGGTGACTTGGCGCATTAAACCCAACCGCAATCTAGGGTAACTACCTCAATAGCCACCCCGACAACTGGCCCAACTTGGCCTCCAGTATGAGCATTCCTCTCTGGATATACTCATCTGTCGTGACGGAGAAGTGGGATCAAGTGCCGCTTCTCTCTTCCGCTGAGACCACGGTCATTGAGGTCATCGTCGCCTATGATGATGTACTGCAGCGCCTGAACCTAGCCACATTAGAGGTAGGATACTCTCTCCCGAGATGTACTTGACAAGTGTCGTACTCAACAAATCACCGAATGTTGACGACAAACTTTTTATGGTTAAAATCAATGGCACGCAGGTCGAGACATGTTCCGTCCTACTAGAGCAGGTCATCCCATACGAACAGGACATTCGGATCGGTGTTGTCTATGGCCATGCGCAGCATCACGATGTTCTGATTACAAGGAAATTTGTTGTCAATCCGACTCTAGTCTAACGCCAGACGCCAACAAGCCGTCTAGGAATCAGTATGGAAGACCGGAAGACATGGGATACTTCCTTGAAGAAACACGTCGGATGCAATAGGCTCTCAATGGGTTCGGGACTAACATACTAGCCAAGTCATTCATGACTCCATATTATCAATTACTGACTCGCTCTTGATTTATAGGCGTTTTCGAGCACCTTGGTGACCTAACTAATACTTGATTCAACCACTTCTCATTGCTGAAGCACACCGTCTGGCTGTCACACTACACGTATCAAGAGGTAATAGGATGTACTCGATTGGGCTATTCTAAGCCCCCCAGTCTAAGTCAATTTCGTTGCACCCCAGTGGTGCGGCAACAATCCCCCCTATAGCTTATAATCTAACCCTCTGATCTTCCACTGCATCTCGATTCCCTCACAACCTTACAACACCGCCAACTCCTTTGGTATTATCAACTGCCGCGTTCTCCTGACCCGAGCACCATCCTCCTTGCTCTTGAAGTACCGGCCCGTCTCATAGCTCCAGAGCAGGCTGCCGAGGGCATGGTTCTTCTCGACGTCGAGAAAGCCGAGGAGCGCGCGATCTGCCTCCTCGCCGAAGCAGGGGAGCTCCGACAGCGCTCTGTAATAGCGCCTGTAGCAGTTGTTGATTAATACTCCAACCTCGTTTATGGCCTGTTGGGTCGAGAGCCCCTTGGCCTTGAGCAGGCGGACCATGTTGTGGTCCACCCCGAGGCGAAGGTCCTTCTCGTAGGAGAGGATGTCGTTGACTAATAGGATCTGGTCGCTGATGATGACCATTATCTCGAACACAGACGGATGATCCGCTACCTCGGTTGGTAGGTCAATCCCGTCGCACCACTCGATGGTGACAAGCGCCGGATATGCGCCCAGAGAGCCCCGGCGCATCGCCAGGTACTCGTCAGGACCACGCGTGTAGGACCGCCCTTCAACATTGGTCTGAACCTGCGCGATCAGCCCCTCCCAGTAGAGCTCGTGTGCCCACTTCCAGCGCTTCAGGAAGCGCTCTGACGATGGCTTTCCCACAAAGAAACCCTTGGGACTTTGCTTGATGCGATCGCATATTGTCTGGAACGCATAGCGAATAGGGTTTTCCGAGTCGGCGCTGTACCGCGGCGCGGTACCCTCCATGATCTCACGTGTCCTGGCAATCTCGGCCACGGCCGCATCTAGGTCATTCGATAGGTGGCCCTCGTCGAACTGGTCGTCGAACAGGAAGGCCCACGAGTTCCAGTCGCTCGCCGTGCGCAGGGCGAAGGCGCTGCAGTTGGGCGCCCAGATGCTTGCAAGGAAGGTGAAGTCGACCCGTTTGTTCCTGCTGGCCCACTTGGCATCTGCTTTGATCACGCTGGACATGACCGTCGTCAGTCAGGGTTGACTCTTTGGCATCTTCTTGGTGCCCGGGGCCACTTACGAGGCAATCCACTCGTCAGCGTCGGCTTTGACGCTGGCATAGTTGGGGTTTTGACGGGCCGGAACCGACATGAATGAGCAAAAGAGGTCGGGAAGGATGAGGACCTCCTCCCTCGCATGATCTTCAAATTTCGCACGTTTGGCGTCGTGATGGACTCCGTTCCCGTTCATCATCATCTCGGACTTGAAACCACCGTCGAGTTGGACCATGATGCTTTTCTTTGTCAGGTTTGATTGTTCTATATTGAATGAGTAATCAAGTTCATGAATGCCTCTTCAACTTCTCAAGGTCTGTCAAACATGGTACGATGCGGGTCTTTTTTACATGTAGAGCTTGGGATGTGCTAGAAGATCTCCAGGCTCTAGCTCTAGAGTCTGAATAGGGAAGGACGCCGGACGCCGTCCACGGAAAGGAATCCCTGACGTCGTCAAAAGATTCACGCGCGGCCATGTGTGAAGAGCCGCCAACGCGCCAAGGCCTTGCCTCTTCTGGATCTGGTCCGTATCGGTCCCGGACAAAACATTGCTTGCCACAGTATGAAGCACAGGAGGATTCCGGACGGCTGACGTGATACTCTTAGCCCCGAGTAAGCCGGCCAGGAGCCTCCGGTAACTTACATGACTGGGGGTTGTTGGCGATGCTGCAAGATTACGGTAATATTGTGGCTCAATTAAGCTTAATGGTGGTTGAGCGGCTGGTTCGTGAGCTGCCCGAGGATTGGTGCCCCGCTATCAGCACTTGTTTGCAAGTAGGGGACTAGTGATGGTACTTATGGGGGGCCCAGACTTCGGCCCTCGCCACGGTCCTAGCGAGCTAAACGGGGGATCGCTTGATTTAGGTAAAGGCCGGTTGATTGGGGGAAAAGGGTACTTCTGAGGCTATATAAATTACCAGCCCCCGTGTTAGGCGAGGCCAACACGCCTCGCCTAACACGGGTCAGGGACGAGTTGGAGTCCCCCACAAGCAAGGCAAATGTGCACGTATGGGAGGCTGGAGCCAAAGAGCCAACCTGAAACCTTCTATCAAGCGGACTTAGTGCTTACTAAAACAGAATACTGTAAATTCCCTTACGACGTCGAAATCCGCCGGTGGAGAAGAAATCCTCGCTTGACTGTACGTTTTAGCCTATATAGGTTAGCTATGTAGCGCGGCAGGCGGTTCCCCTAAGCATTAGATAAGCAACTCTAAGTTGCCAGCAAATGAGATCGAGCTAAACCGTTAAGAGCTAGAGCCCGCAGCGAAGTGAGATTTCTTCTCCACCGGGCGTTCTCAATGCCGTGAGGGAATGGGAGTAACTGTAACAGGTAGGAGATAATGTACAAGTGCTGGAGACCTGCCGGATAAACATTGGTATTAATGGAATTTGGCAGGTGCGGCCGCACAAACCTTGGGGGCTGGAATCTTTTCAGCGCTTAAGAGGATAGAATTTGGAAGGTGCGGATGATCTGCCATGCAGACGACTTGTTGCCAATCATCTCCCGGAATTCGTAAGCCAGCTGCATACATAAGTAATATTAATCTTCCGGAGGATTTTGATTCCGGTCACTATCCTCTAGAAAGCGCAAACTCTCTAGGTTTGGAGGGCGAGGAGGAATATGTACAGCCACCTCCTGAATCCTGTATGGATATTGTTCCTTGTGGGATGTGATGTGGATCTTTAGGGTTATGGTTACCATGAATCTGTCTATACAAGAAATGCCTGATATATAAGAAATACCGACATGCGTGGGAACGTAAGCTCGGGTAAAGACCAGGGGAGGCGACAGGGGATCGTAGTATAAGAGGCACAGCCAGGGGGTGGATATCCCTTCGGGTGTCAATGGCCTTGTGGGGCAGTTCCTCCTCCCTACAAGCTACAAGATACCTTGTCCTATCGTAGGGATATATGCAAACGCGACCTGAATCCTGGGCCTTTTGAGTATGTGTGACAATAGACCATTGGACCAAATACCCAGAAGTAGGAGGCCCCCGTACTTGCCGTACAGGAACCAATGGTACATATTGCTTCGCCACAGTATGTTTGTTATATTTTAGGTCTCTCACTAGGTCACCTTTTATCGGTGACTTTTCATTTGTCACAGATCACCCCAGAAGTCAGGGAGGGGCCTTTCGGACCCTTTTCCCTCTGGACCCCCGACACGTTTAGAAGATGATAATTGGCTCTAGTGCTTACAAAGACGATCAATCCAAGCATCATCTTCTCAAGGTTTAGGGGTCCAAAAGACAAGGGGTCCGAAAGGCCCCTACTTAACTTACGTTGGCACGTGAAGGGATAAAGTCGGTCACTATATTCAGATATAGAGTCATGGACCTGTCCTAACTGCCTCTGACCTGAATTACCTTGCCCAGCATACACCCCGGGAAATCTAGAAATCATGTTTAGTACTCTACGGCAAACTTTTGGTAATGGAGACCGACTCCTCAGCGTGGAGATTGTCCCGCCCTTTGACAAGGAGAGGACATCAATGCGGACGGCCTGTGAGAGATGCCGCATACAGAAGGTATGTGAGCACGGCCATTCATCATTGTCTAGTCGGAGTCTTCCTAGATACACCGTAGAGACCTTTCAATTGACGTTGCGTTGCCTTTAGTCCAAGTGCGTGAGCGGCGAGAACGGCTGTATGCTGTGCGTTGCCAAGAACCGAAAATGCGAGTACTCGGTCGTTACGAGGCCTCGACGGCGCACGCCCAGCGTCACTAGTGGTGGTTCAAAGTCCCGGAGCGACGACAACAACAACATAGTCGTCAACCAGCACAAGCAGTCGAACCAGGCGGGGATAGTCAAACGCCGGTCTCGAGTGCAGACGAGACAATCATCGCCATTATCGACGTCGTCATCATCCTCCCAAGACCAAGTGAGGGTCGCACCAGTCTCGCAGCCCTCGCTTCAGGACAACAGCATCGCAAGACCCGGTTCAGACACCGGCGTAGAAGATGCAGAACAACTCTTTTTCAGCGGCACACTCTTCCCGGACTCCCTTGGGCAGGTCCAGGCCGTCTTTCCGCAGCTCGACCCTGGCGCCGGGGACTTCTTTGGGAGTGTGGTCGGCCCCACGCCCATTGGTGTTACAGCCGAAAAATCAACCGCTCGAGGAGACAGAGGCAAGCACGATGATAACAAATCCGTCCACACTTCGTCATCGGCAAATAGCCTGTTCAACTTCAGTGTTGATCAGATGGACTTCCTGATGGATGACTCGCGCATCCCTACTACTACAATGGCTCCCAGTGCCCACGACAACAAAGTCACAACCGAGGCCCAGCCTGCGACTCATTTCTCAACACCGCCAGACTTGGATGCCACCTCCACCTCTACATCTTCATCTTGCTGCTGCATGATGACAGCCGTCAGCATCTACGAGGCTTTGCAGGTTGAGCTCGTCTGGGGTGATCCCGTCGCCGGCCCGTCGCCGGCACCAAGTCCCAAGTCCGCGGCGGCGGACTCTCCATACTCGTCTGCTGGGTCGTCCTGGTCGGGGTCAGGGTCAGGATTAGGGTCAGGCACGGGACCAGGCTCGGCAACATACCATACAACACCTCTTATGACCCAACAAACGATCCTGCAGCGCCAGAAGGCGATACTCGTCCGATTCGAGTCCCTCCTCGGGTGCGGCACCTGCTGGTCCCGGTCGGACTTTGTCATGCTGATGATCACCATGTGCGATCGCATGCTGACCAGTCTGGAGGCGGTCGAGCGTTTCGTCTGCAGCAGAACCGATGACACAAGCAGGGTCAGTTCCAACAGCACCTCTGCCACAGACGTCAACGCCCTGGCAATATCACGCGCAGAGCTAGATCCGCAACCCCTGTCCTACTCACCCCATGTCCTGCAGCCTCGAGTGGGTGCCTGGCAGATCGACGATGATGACGAGCTGGAATTGGTTACCAGCCTGATCAAGTCCCGCGTAACAAGGCTCGGCAATCTGATCGCCATGGCTGAGGGCACGGTGAGCGCTAACGCGTGGCTTTGGCATGAGAGGCTGACTCAGGCGCTGCGGAGGAGGTCTAACAAACTTCTCATTTCCTTGTCGTTTCGCGGCTTTCCTTGAGACCTAGTTTCGCCATATTAGGTGTGCGGACTTTATTTAGACTGGCTAGAACGGCCACTCCAGGATTAGACAAGGGGCAAGCACTTTCACTGAGCAGTTCAGACAAGTCGAATATAGAATACTCAATTTAAAGAAAAAGGAATATAAGTAACCATACCACGAGTTATAAAATCGAGGCTTCATTGCGTTTTTTATGAGATACATGATCGTTACATCCTCCAAGTCCGGTCTCTGTCATCGTCAGACTTCTTGGCCGTGCTGCATGACTTTCAACGTCTGTCTTGGGTTGAATCATACGACTTCGTGATTTCCGGTATTCAGACGCGCATCCAGTGTTGCAGTTCGTTCAGACCGCAGCTGCGGTGGAACCTTGCCGCTTTGGGAACACTTCCGCCTCGTCGCCCCGGCCCCACTTCCGCTTGCCGCTCCGGGCACACCTCCGGCCTGCCTAGTGACGAGACGGCTGACGGCCACGGCGCAGCATAAGCATGATCTGGCCTGGTAGGATTGGTCACGACACCACCGGAGAGATTGATTCATCTGGTCCAACGTACCTCGACACAAGGTACTCGGATTTAAACCGGATGATCCCGGTTCCCACGTCTCCTCTCCGATACCTAGTAATAGGAGTCAACCGCACTTCAAAGTTGAAAGTAGCAGTCCTGAGCATTATTGTCAGGCCAAGCTAAAGCTCCTTTGCAAAGGCAGAGGGATTAAGCCTGGTCGATTACTGCCCACAATTCACCTTCATCGTCACTGATACAACCCTCAATCTTCACCATGGCCTCCCCTCTCCTGCTCCTCGGCGTCATCAGCCTTCCCCTCTTGATGCTGCTCCGCTGGTTCGTATCATACACGCGCACCGTCCTCAAGGTCCGCCGCAGCGGCATCCCCGCGATCCACAGCGGCATCATGATCTTCGAGTCTGTCGTGCGGTCATGGTATCCCCGCGTCCCCGTCGTGATACCCATGGAGAAGTTCACCCTGAAGAAGCCCTTCAAGAAGTTCGCCGATGCGCGCTCCGACATGATAGTCATAACTGAGGCCGTGAGTGACGTTTTCTGCCCACAATGACCCCCTTTTCTAGAAAGAATAGGTACTGACGAGGAATTACTAGTCGTCACCGAATCACATCGCCTACCTCTTCGGATCGCCCAAAGTCTTTCGCGAAATCGGCCGCAACGGCGACATCTTCCTCAAGCCGCTTGAGAAGATCCGCTATCGCATGCTCAACACCTTCGGACTGCAGCTCGCCTCGACCCAGAACGGCGCCGAGCATGAACGGCACAAGCGCGTTGTCAAGGCAGTGTTTAACAACGAGCTCATGGAGAACGGATGGCAGAACATGTTCAGTATGTGGCGGACCTTGCTCCGCGAAGAGGGCCTCTATCCAGCTGCCGCAAACTCCGACGCCGCTCCCATTGTACGAGACATGAAATCGACCATGCTAAAAGTGACGCTTGGTACTATCGGCGCCTCGTGGTTCGATATCGACATACCCTGGGATCCGGCCAACTCCAAATCGTCGGACAAGAAGAACAACGAGCTGATGCCATTCACCGAGACGCTGCAAGTCGTGTGGGATTCACCATTTGTGCAGACCGTGCTGCCGCTGTGGTTCCTGGAGTGGAGCCCCTCGTCGTATTTGCGTCGCGCTGGCTGGGCGCAGCGATCCCTCGTCGCCCACATCAAGGCTGCGCAGGCTAAGACTAGGCGCAGAAACGAAGAGTTGAAGGAGACGGAGGGTCAAGGTCGGGCGAGAAAGTACAGGAACATCATCGATGCGCTAGTCGATGCCCAGAATGACGTAGAGAATGAGGAGAGGGCCGAGAAGGGATACGTGGCGCCCAATGTCGGGCTATCGGACAAGGAAGTCCAGGGCAACATTTTCTCTTTCATGATGTAAGTCTATATGACGCTTCATGGTTGCGTTATGCTAACACATGGGTAACTCAGAACCGGTCACGAAACAGCCTCGCACACCATGACTTGGACCATAGCTCTCCTCGCCAGGAACCCCGAGTGGCAAGAAAAGCTGTATGCTGAGGTCAGCAAGGTGAATATCCTTCCCTTGGACGAGGGCAAAAGCGTGGACAACCAGAAGCCGCTGAGGTTTTTCGCCTACGAGGAAATGTCTAACCTCCCTCTTGTGCTTGCGTCTACCGTCGAAGCACTTCGCATGCGTGACTTGGCCATGCAGATGACGCGCGTAGCCTCCCGTGACACCACGCTCAACTACACAACATGGGAGGGTGACGCCGCCAACCCGGCCGAGTGCAAGGTTCACCACCACACCGTTGCCATTCCCGCGGGCACGCGCGTGCACCTCGACACGGCGGCGTTCGGGGTCAATCCGTTCAAGTGGGAGGACCCAGAAACATACAACCCGGCACGCCATCTTCGCGAGACTGAAGACGCGAATGGCAAGAAGGTGACCGTGCGTTTTCTCCCCTTTGTTCAAAATCCCGAAGCAGGCACTGACCCCCCCACGCAGCTCTCGTACCAGGACTTTATCGGCTACTCGGCCGGCTCGCGTCAGTGCATTGGCAAGAAGTTTGCCGAGGTAACTATGGTGTGCTTCCTGGCCCACATGATTCTCAACTTTCGCTGGGAAGTCGTGCCCGAACCGGGCGAGACCCTGGAGCAGGCCAAAGTGAGGGCGTCCACGGGCTCGGAACAGTTCATGTTAACACCGCCAAACTACGATCTGCGCTTTATCAGACGCTAAGGGGCGAGGAGACTGGGCACAGGGAAGCTTCAGTTACAGTATAGGTAGGAGGTTCCGGCTTGAACTGCACCTTGTTTGACTGTCTTCACAACTTGACGCCACCAATGTGGCCCTTGTCTCTCGTGAAAGTTAGAAAAAGTGGTCAGTGGTGCTGGATGTTCATGTAGCAAGCATTTCGTGGAGAGGCTAAGGCCGGAGTATAGAATTTGTCCGAAAGAACAACGTATCTTTTGTCCAACCCGTAAATTAGACAAAGACGATCGCCTAGAGGACCACTTGTCATGCCTTTGAGCCATCTAAGCATAAGCGTGAGGTGGAAATAAGGTTCATGACGGTCTAGTTAACTATGCCACTCCCGTATAGCCAATCAGAGACTAATACCAGATGGTTACTTGCAAACACGGCAAAATTTTCCAAGTACTAGATGTCACAATAGGAAGATGGAGTGAGCACCTACCTAGTAAGTGTAGCTGGCGAAAGTGGACGGAGATCTTCATGACCCCCAGTGTCACGGTCAGGGTCTTTAAGTTGTCGTTAAAGGGGTGACTTTATTTATTTATCCAAGCTTAGGAAGAAAGAGGGAAGAAAATAGAAAGGCCATTCTTACTGTGAAGGATCAGAGTCAGAACGCCTACGAAATTCACTAAATTCCCCTAGCGGCATAATAATGCATTAAGTGTAGATATGTCACTTTGATCGGTAAGCTAATATAGCTCGCGTAACAGCCCCTTCTATGACGGTTGGTTTACCCTATAATTGCTTCTTATTAAGTTATAAACAATTATTAATTTTAGTGAATCTTGCTGTGTCGGCTTGACCTAGTGAGATTTACTTGCTCTTTGCTTCCTAAAGCTCAAAAAAGAAGGGCTCCTAATAAAAGATGAAGGTTCTTGCTAAAAGCTACAAGGTTGTGATACGTGTGATGATCCCTTGTATCTTTTTTTAGGGCGAGATTCACTAGGATTCTGGGTCTGGCAGAGGGGAGTGGCCAGCAGTCAGGTGACTCAGGTTAAGGATCCCAAGTGCTGACTTCGTCTGTGGGGCGTCGGAAACAATTTGACTGACGGTCCCGACTCTGCCGATGGGTATCCCACCCAGTCTTACTGTCAGCTGGAACCGGGGCTGAAAAAGGAAGTCATCCTAGTTTTCCGGAGAATCGGACCAGTCAGCGGGGTCAGCCAGCCTAGGCAATCGTCCTGGTCCTTGGTCGGCAAGCGAGAAGTAGGTAATCTTCTCTTTCGGGACTCAGCCACCTTGGGATTTCGAGACGGACGGCGTTACTAAGAAAACGAACCTACCGACATACCACCCGGGCCGCATCTGCACCATTACATGGGTGTTGGGTCTTTAATATATATATTTGTATATTAAAAATAAGCTTATGTATCATATTTGAACTTCGTAGCTCTGGCGCTATGCTTTCGTCTACCTTGGGCGCTCTTTCGTTATTGTGATTCATCTGGCCATCATTCGCCGCAAAGGCCCATCCGACGTCAATTTCTCTTCATCTGCGTCCTGGTCGTACTAGCAGCCATGACTGTCGGCATGGCAAAGTCGGCACCCTACGGGAACAGACTGATTCCCCAGATTCTGGACGACCTCGCCTCTGCCGAGCCCGGTCGCATCCTTTACTCGACGGCCAAGTCCTCGGACTTGTCCCAGGGCTTCCGCGACGTATCTGCCCGTGCTTTTACAAAAGCGGTCGACAAGACAGCCTGGCTGCTTCGCCGGGAGCTGGGAGAGAATCCGGAGATCCGCGCCGTGGGTTATATCGGGCCTCGTAAGTTTGTTCCTACCAGGTCCAGGGGATCATGGGATACTTGGGCGCTTGTACCGCTTTCTAGGCGGCTTTGAGCTCTCGGACTCGAGCCATTCGACTGACACCCATCTGCATCTAGATGACCTCCGACAGATCCTGTTGACATACGCCTGTATCAAAGCCAATTGCACTGTTCGTTCCTCCTCACAGTCAATGTGTCTCCAATGACCCTGCCCTCTAACCCATATCCCCACAGGCCTTGTTCCTCTCCCCAAAGAACAGCATCGAGGGCGCTCTGGCCGTTCTCGAGGCGGCAAAATGCAACATCTGGGTCAACCCTGCTGGCGAGAAGCCAGCACAGCTCGTGAATGACTTCCTACAGCAACGCCCCATGCAAGTCATGAACCTGCCCGAGCTGAGCGAGCTTCTTCCTGAAGCTGAGAACGAGACGGAAACAGTGGAGCCTTTCCCTTACACAAAGCGCTGGGAAGATGCAATAAACGACACGTTCTGCATGCTGCACACCTCGGGCTCAACTGGCCTGCCGAAGCCCATCGCGTGGTCCCACGGGCTGATTGGTACTATGGACGCCGTCCGGCTGCTGCCCCCTCATGAGGGCATGGAGCCCTGGGCGAAAGGGTGGGATGAAGGCGACTCGATATACTCGTCGTTCCCGATGAGCCATGTAAGTTTTGTTCCCAGTCAATCACGTCTGACAGAGTCGGTAGAGTGCTGACATGTGTTGAAGGGAGCGGGAATTTTGATGGACGTGGTTATACCGGCGCTGTTCGGGCTACGCTGCGTCATGGGGCCCCGGGACGTGATACCCAATCTGGAGCTCATATCGTCCCTTGCGGACCACGCCAAGATCGACATCTGGAGCATGATTCCTTCGCTAACTGACGAGCTTGGCGAAGCGCCCGACATCTTGCCAAAGTTGAGCCGGTCGAAATTCATCTGTGCATCGGGAGGACCTGTGAGCCCAACTATGGGCTCCAAAGTGAACGAGTTCGTTCGCGTCTTGAACCTCACCGGCACGTCTGAAGGTTTGTTCATCGGCAATTTGTGGGTGGACAGACAAGATTGGCACTGGTTTGCCTTCCACCCCTGGTCCGGTTTCGAGTTTAAGGAGGTTGAGCCCGGTCTCTACGAACAGTGGATTCATCGCAACGAGCACGCGGACCTATTCCAAGGGCTTTTCCAAACCTTTCGAGATCAGACGAGTTTCAACTTCAAAGATCTGTACGTTCAGCACCCGAATAAGCCAGGGCTCTGGGCCTATCACGGCCGCAGCGATGACATTGTGGTCCTTTCGAATGGATACAAGATCTCGCCCCTGGACACGGAGGCCCTCGTCACAACCCACCCGGCCATTGATGGCTGTCTAATGGTAAGCCCAGAAACCCTTCAGAAGTTGACAACTTACAAGCAACTGGCCGATCAATGATGCTGATATATTATCCCACAGATCGGATCGGGTAAACCCCAAGCCGGCCTGCTCATCGAGCTAAAAGACCCGGCAATCAAAAGGGACGATAATGACGAGCTCTTTAGCAGCATCTGGGCCCTGGTTGAGAAGGCCAACTCCCTGTCTCTGCACAAGGACCAGCTGCACCGAGACTATATCGCCTTTTCCGAACCGGGGAAGCCATTCATCCGTACCGACAAGCGCACCATCAAGCGGCGGGCCACCATGGCGCTGTATGCCGACTACATCGAGCGCTTCTACCAGTCACGCGCGGAGGATGAGACCAACGCCGAAGTTGCGGCGCTTGGGCTCCTGGCCATCGACACAGCCTCGTTGGACTCGACCACGCGCGCGGTTCGGCATATACTCGCTTCGGTTGTGCCTGCGGTCAAAGACGCGCCGGCAGACACTGATCTATTCACTCTTGGGTTCGACTCGCTGCTCGTGTTCCGCGCCGTCAAGGCGGTTGCGGCGGCCACAGACTTGAAGGGAAGGCTTGTACCAAGAAGCTTCTATGCTGGACCGACGGTTGAGAGGATCGCCGCAACTGTCGTGCGATTGGCTGCCGAGCGTAGAGCGGCGACAACGAATGGAACTCTTGGCTCGTCGACCGAGCAGCACCAACAGGATCCGCAGGTGGCCAAGATCAGCGAGCTGATGAACCGGCACAAGGCTCGTCTATCCTCCAAGCTGGGCCCGATGGACCTGTTTGGCGGGAATATGTACGACGGGTTTAATATCTTCTTACCCCTCCGTCCAGGCGTCTCGTTCGAGAAGGCGTATAAAGTGCTCCAGCGAGGTCTGGTTCGCGCCATGGAGATTGTGCCGGCTCTTGGGGGCAAAGTCATTCCCTGTTCCGAGCACGAGATAGGATACAAGAAGGGAGACCTTCGCCTGACTCTGCCTCCCCTCCCCTCGACGGCCGCGGGTACCTCTGTGCCCGACGCGCCGAGACAGTTGCGCTTCCGCGACCTCTCGTCCGTCCTGCCATCCTACGCCGAGCAGCGCGCCTCTGGATTCTTGACATCGGCGTACCGCGACGAGCTCCTCACTACGTGTCCCGCGTGGCCCGATCTGCCCACCGACGTGCTCTACGCGCAAGCCAACTTCGTCGAGGGCGGCTGCGTACTGGCCTTCAATTGCCATCATCACTCGTTCGATGGTATCGGCGTCTTGATCGCGCTGAGGGTCTGGGCAGAGTGCTGCCGATTCGTCCAGGGCGATGAGTCTGCGAATTGCGAGTGGTTGCACCCAGAGAGCCTCAATCGTGATATGCTGGCCATCTTGCACGAGCTGGAGGGCTTCGCGAAGCCGGCGGATGAGGTCGACCCGAGGGTTTGGGGCTTCTTGCCGTATGAGGATCCGGCGCTGAGGCAGAAGGACAAGGAGAATGGCAGTGTCAACGGACATGTCCCCAAGCCCAAGACGAACAAGGCCCCTTCGTCTCGTCATCTGCCCGAACCGCCTCGCCTCCCCCTCTGCGAGGACTGGCCGCCCAAGGCGCGGACGGATGGTCGCATGTTGACGTCGTCGACCTTCCTCATCTCGGCCGAGAAACTGGAGAGACTCCAGAAGAGCGTCGAGCTTGCCGAGGCCGAGGATCCGGAGAGTCTTAGCAAGGGTTCGCTATCGCTCGGCGACGTGCTGCAAGCCTTCTTCTGGCGCGCCGCCATCCGGGCGCGTCGCCGTCCAGAGCACTCCTCCCCCGATGACACCGCCATCATCGAGATGCCCACCGACGCGCGGCCCTACTTCAGCTCGCACCTCCCGCCAACATACATGGCCAACTGCGTCATCATGAACCGGCAGTACCTGTCCGTCTCGGAACTCTGCTCTTCCCAGACACCCCTTTACAAAATTGCCCAAATCTGCCGCGAGGCGCGCAATCGAATCGACCAAGAGCTTGTCCACGACGCCTTCAGTCTGTTGCACTCGATCCCAGACAACAGCCCAGGAAACCACTCGACAGCGTTCCTGGGCCAGGGCATCCAGGACGGCGTGCACTGTCTCTTCAATAACATGATGCTCTTTCAAGCGAGCGATATGGGCCCCTTTGGCGGTGACGTGTTCGAAGCGCCCGAGACGGTGAGGCTTCAGATGGACTGGCTGAATGGTGCGTTCAGGGGACTGTTCATTTATCCCATGAGAGAGGATGGCGGTGTCGAGTTGATGCTGGGGACGTTACCTGAGGAACTGGATGCCATGATGAATGATGGCGAGTTTGCGCAGTTTGCCGAGTTTCTGGGATAGAAAAAGGAAAGATGGGAAT
The DNA here is from genome assembly GCA_000966855.1 of Fusarium sp. JS1030. Classification (NCBI taxonomy): domain Eukaryota; kingdom Fungi; phylum Ascomycota; class Sordariomycetes; order Hypocreales; family Nectriaceae; genus Fusarium; species Fusarium sp. JS1030. Next base: position 143,408 of record JWIW01000025.1, read on the forward strand.
GCATGGGGTGGTTCTTTGGAGCTAGTACTCTTTACATCTCGATGATAGTCTACTATAGATACTATTTTGCTTGCACGAAAGTCATGTTTTTGACTTGACTTACATTTTCCACCTCCTGGAGAAATCCATGCTCATGACTCTGTGCCTTTTAATTATCATAGTTTCTCGTGAAATCCAGACAGTTTTAAGTTTAGCTAGGACAGTTAGTAACTAATTAAATAACTAAATACTGGCCGTTTCGCGGGTAAGAGTGGAAAAGCGGAGATAAAAAGCTGTCTGAATATCACGAGATGCTACGGTAGCCATGTCCGCTCGCAGTCGTACTAAAAGACCCTCCAAGATTCCCTGCTACCAACACAGACATTGAAGACCACAACCGTCACAGGACTGGATAGAAGCCTCAGGGTACAACTTCGTAACCCGAGGTGTTGATTCTGGGCAGGCCCACTTGGCACATACCTTACTCCGTAGCATCGACACAGATCCTTTTCCCCTAAATCCCTGTGCCGCAACAACGGCAAAGTCGTCGGATCCGGTTCGCCTCCAAAGGGAAATCCTCCTAGCGCAGACGTCAGCTTAGACGCCTACCTAATTGGGAAATGATCCTGTGGGGAGTTGCCGGGCCGTCTCAGAATCCTTCCGTACCGTCAGCTGAGGTGGGGACAACCACCCTTGAAAGGCCCAGCCCCGAGCCTTCACAGCCCCAAACGATTGGGACAGTTTGGCACTTTGGCAAGTCTGGATTCTGGGCTCCGGCAACGATTAATTTTGAGCAGGGTTCAGGACGACGGCCTGTTCCCAGTCACAAGAACCAGGACGTATTCTATATCTATCGCTCGTCTCACAAAGACCCATATCTATCAAGGTAATCCGCAACACACTCTCAGTGTTTTATTGTCTTAAGGTCTTTGCTTTGCCAATTTCTAATTTTCTCTTGTATCATACGTTCTTTCCGTACCTGTCACGAGTATGCCTCATTGAGTTACACCGGTCGCCATGTCGACCGATATTGATAACCAGAGCCCCTCCGAGGTCTTGTATGACCATGTCTACACCAGAGTTGCAGACACTATAGCTGGGACTCCTAGCAGGCTGACTCCATCGGTTCCTCAAACTGTGGACAAACTGGAAACTGCGCAGGACGACGGGGAAGCACCCAGAGCAACCCAGACTACAACGGACGAAATCAAGGCAATGGTCCACACTGTCGTTCTCGTCAAGCCTGAGCCCGCGGCCAATACGACAGATATGTCTCTGGACGCTGCCAGTGTCTCCGGATCCGACGTCTTGAAGTTGCAGACACCGGCTGTCACCACAGCTGCATCAGACGTCTCACTTGACGACACCATGTCAACAAGATCCTCCAGCTCCAGTATCCCGACAGAGATGACAGGGCCTCCCACCACAGATGACAACATGGAAGGCCCTAGCGAGACCAAAGTCTCAGATATTTCCAACAGAATCCTCGACGTCATTCTAGAATACTCTCTTAACAAGTTCGACAGCACCGCGGAACTGCACAACGCCGGCAGGCCCAAGTTCCTAGCCGTCATCTCGCGCTTCGTTAGGGCACGGCAAAAGGTGCTCATGTGTCTGCCGGCATTTCCGTTCAAGTCGGCGAACAAGGTCAAAAAAGTGCTGGGTGCCCTCCCCGATAAAGCCGAAGAATTGGCACTCGGTAGACTAAACTCCATGTGTGCCACCATTGGCCACATCTACGAGCCGGGGGCCGAGCTGACGATCATCTCGGACGGTCTGGTTTATAATGGTTCGTTCAGGTTGCATCCTCTGCACAGTCACTTGAAACAAGTGAAACTCGCACGCTACTGGCATGTCACTGACACTTCTCACTCGTGACCTAGACTTGCTCGGCATTTCCGACCAAGAGACCTGGCGCTACGGGTCGGCGCTACGGGCCATGGCCGAGCACAAGACCTTCTCTCATCTCGCATTTTCCCGTCTTCAGGATTTAGTTGCAGTGAAGAACCTGCCCGAGGACCTTGTCGAGCTCACCTACGTTGCCAACGCAACCAACTTCCGCCGGACCCTGTTCAACGTGCACGGCCGGGACGGCGACATTGACATTGAGCACGAGATTGCCACGAATCCGGACACGCTCATGACGTACAAGGGATACAGCCGCTTCCTCAAGTCGGACCTGCAGTACATCTTCGGCACACCTACGAGTGGCAAGAGGTACAGGAAGGATGTCAAGTATCTCGCCAAGCAGATGCTGGTCAGGGGATACGTAAGTTTTAACTTCACTCTAGCTAGGTATTCGATGCCCACCCGACCTTTGAGGCTAACAGAATCTCTTGTCATCAGGCTTTTGCGGCAGCGGTTAAAGCACGCTTCCCGAACCATCTACGTCTTAGCATCCACCAGTCAACCGGAGAGCACAAGATATCCATCAGCCTGCTCAACACCAAAACCGGCTTCACGACGCCGTGGCACTGCAGCGTGGCATTGATGGAAGATGGGGAGTGGCTTAGCGCCCTCATGTGTGACTTCAAGGCCGATCGGTTACTGGAGCTCGTCGAGGAGGATGGCCGGCCGAGCTACTTCAGGGAAATCCCCCGTCAGCGGCCGTACCTGAATTGGAAGACGAAGTCGCTTATAGTTGATGAAGAGGAGCGACTGGTGAGCTGTAGCTGTAGGACAGCGGCACCCGCATCGTAGGTCACCCGAGCGGTTGTACAGAGCGAGGTGTGGTTAAGCTTACAGCTTTCACGGCTGTCAACGCCTGGAGCTGCCGCTCTACTCAGACCACTCACTCTTGAGTAACTCAGACTCAACGGAACGCTGGTATGGAGGACGCTATTGCCGGATCTTAGGCCCTCCGTTCTTGGAAGCCCCGTCGCAGCCGCCCGATGCTAATTTTATATGGGCGAAGATTACGGTATTCACTCACTCAATGTAATGGATCTATCGCGCGGCCGTAAGCAGGGCGCAGATTTAAGCTGTCCAATATAAGATGAAATACGTCTTTACTTGTATCTAAAATTGTAGAATATTAGCTCGCTACTGCGAACTAGATACTAACGAACAATACTATATGCCCTTAGCAACTTACCTATGTAAGGTAGAAATGAGATACCTACTGACTCGGGATGTCGAGGAAGGCTAAGACGCACCGCCTCGATGTCTTGTGGCAAGAACATAGTACATATCAAGGGCGAGCATTGGTTGTCATTTGTACTGGAATGTAGGTAGATAAGGGCGGCATCATTTGAGGTATAGAGAGAACTATGGGTCAACAATAGTTATAATGATACAAAGATAGGATCTAGTCAAGGATTTGATCAAGAAGAATTGAATCGTCCGACACCTCTTTAACCTGCCCTGTTATTCACTCAAATGGTCATGCTTTAACTATCAGGAATCGAACCAGGGGACCTCATGTACCTGTATTCGCCGTTGCCTATGGGGCGAGCTAAATCTGGCTCACAGTTAAAGGCTACTAGTAGATCAGCCCAAATTTGTCCGCATCTCAAGTATTTTATATCCCCAAGGCCGATCACCAGCGCCAAGTGGAGAAGACCTTTCGCAGATCAAACTGATTGCTTCATTATTGTTACATACCTATTCTTCTTTCTCTTGCCATTGATCGTGTCGAAACTGCAGCAGCGCTCGCTCTCTCACTGTCCGCCATGCCTTATAACCACAGAGGACCAAGGCCAAGGCTGCCTTTGGAGCCGTCCTCACATCTGTGCGATCGCTGCGATGGCCTCTTCAGAGGAAAGACGCGTGTGGGATGGTGGCTGAAGCGACCGCATCATCAGAGCGAGGGGGACCTGGTGAACGCCGCCAATTCCGGTTGTTACATCTGCCGGTCCATTGTCGATTCAGGATACTTGGAGCGTCATCCTGAAGTAGACTTAAGCTGTCGCTTGGTTGTTTATGGAAATCGCTCCTCCGGAAGCTTCGCATGCTCGTTCTCCCACAGAGATGATCAAGTTTGCCTCGTCTTTGGTATACAGTTGGAAGAAGGAGGTATGTCGGGTGTTAAGCCCCCTCGGGCCTCCTTCGTTCATCTTTATGGCTGATGCGGTTGAATACTTACAATCTAGATGACCCTTACGTACCGCCCATGTCCCCCAACGACCCTGCCCTGTGGGAGCTGGCCAGGAGCTGGCTTGAGCAGTGCTCAGAAAGGCATTACCGATGCCGACACCTTCCAGGACACCCTTCAATTAGCCGCTCAGGGCTCCCTTCGTTCCGCCCCACAAGATTAATCCAGATCATCGATGCTGAACGAGCCAAACTCGTTCTATCTTCAGAGCAGCCTTTGCCAGTCCGCTATGTTGCACTCTCTCACTGCTGGGGGTCGGCTGAAACATCGAGACTGCTGACCAGCAACGTTGATCAACTTTGCAGCGGGTTTGAAATAGGACAACTCTCGCAGAGCTACCAAGAGGCATTTTCAGCATGCCGAAATTTGAACTTTGAGTACATCTGGATTGATTCCCTCTGCATCATCCAGGATTCCAAAGACAACTCAGATTGGAAAAGAGAGGCGATGCTGATGAGAGACGTCTATCAAAATTGCTCTCTGAACCTGTGCGCAGCTGGGGCGGCCGATAGCTCACAGTCATGCTTTCAGAAGAGGAATGCTGCTAGCATCAAGCCTTTCCAGGTATCACCTCAATGGCCTGGGTGGAGCGGCAAGAGGCTTCTCGCGTACGTTGGGCCAGATTTCGACCAAGATATCATGTCTTCACCGTTGCGTAGCCGCGCCTGGGTCTTGCAAGAGATGTATCTCTCACGACGCTCTCTGATCATGGGCAGCCACCAGCTTTGGTGGCATTGCCACGGCAACCTGGCCTGCGAGTCTTTCCCAAGAGGCGGAAAGGGGATTGGAGCCTCTAACTGGTTCGAGAGGGCGAGGACGATGAAGGATAATGAAGAACAGATAACACATGCATCGGACCGAAACATGGTGTGGTTCAACTGGAGCCTTCGGGTTGAAGAATACGCAAAGAAACTACTTACGCATGAGTCGGACCGAGTCATTGCCCTGTCCGGCTTTGTGCAGGCTTTTGGCGAGGCCTATAACCTCAAAAAACAGTATATAGCCGGTTTCTGGCGTCCTCACTTACCGCAAGCGCTTCTCTGGAGGTGCGAACCCGAGTCCAGAACACAACGATCGCCCGACTACAAGGCCCCATCGTGGAGTTGGCTTTCGCTCGACGGGCCTTTTGAAATGAAAACATTGGAAGGCAATTCATCCACCGAGAGGCTCTGTTCCATTGAGCAGGTATCGTTGCGCTATGTGGACGAAACTCAGCCCACCGGCCCCCTCAAAGCAGGAGTCATGAAGCTGCGTGGCCACCTTGTCGGGCCGCACGCGGTGAACGCAGATGGCACCGTGTCTTATTACGACTTGCAAGTCACCCCCGGAGATGCGCATGACCCGGAGAAAGCCGAGCAAGTCATCATGTACATGGATGAAAGAGATGTCGCTGGTGAGCAAATGATATCTTATCTCAACATCCGTGACGAAGATAGCGTGCTGCTCGAGGGTGGATCGACAGACGGAGCATCTAGGAGCCCCATGCCTCTTAAACGCGCTATAGGCGGTATCTTCTATCTTCCGCTTTCTCGACAATTTTTTTCGAACAAACCAAGCAGCCGAACTTTGCTATCGCACGTACATGGCTTGGTTTTATATCGACCTATTCACCAGTCTACCATATTCCACCGCATTGGAGTGTACTCGACACGGGGGATTCATGAAGTAAATTACCGCGATGAGCTACAGGCTAGTTCCCCGGAGCAATCTATCATGATTCTTTAGATGTTTTACTTTAAAAAAAAAAGCCTCGATGTACGACTGGATTTCTTATGTAGCTCAGTTCACCTGCTTTTGTGTTTGAATGGGCTAAAGCTACTATTGATAAGATGAACAGGCCCCTATAGGAAAAGACAAGACACCGCTACACTAGGGAGGTTGGGGATGTTAAATAACAGACTATGAAGTTTTGGTCCCCAGCCCATAACTCCCACTACGAGAAACTCATCTTATTCCCCTGCTTCACGTCTCCATCAGCTTCGACATGAGATCCAAATCGCGATCCCGTTTGGAGATAGTTCCGCAGTGGCTGAGTAGACGCGACCTCGAGCTCGGAACCCTGGTTAACATTTATTCCTTTGACGTGATCAGTGTACGTTGACCCTTCTTGGACGGCCGTTGTAAACCCAGACGCTCCGGCGTTTACGGGCTTGTCGTTCTGAGTGTACTGCTGAAGGATTGCCTTTGCAGTCGCCGCCGCCCTCGCTGCAGCAAAATCCTGCCATGTCTTGTTCTTCTGGACGTCGGCGTAGTCGCAGACCCCCTTGACGACGAGGCACGGCAGCTCTGGCCACACTCCAGCCCCCTCCATCTCAAACGCGACGGCACCATCCTCTTTGGCTAGCTTGTCGCGGTGTGCTTGGGACTTGATGACCGAGCTACCGGAAGCAATGGGGCCAAAGAAGATGGCTGGAGCAGAAGCAATGGCAGCGTTGTTCTGTCCGGACCCCTCTATTTGTGGAACTTGCCACCTCTCGCCTCGATTCTTAGTCCTTGCTTTCTCTTGGTGTTGCTCGAGGGCGACTACTGTCCTGCTCTTCAGTCGCTCTAGTCCGTCATCAGTCCCGAGGATATTGAGCAGGCCACGGATATCCTTTGCCGGTGGACCCAACCCGCCCTCAGTGGTGTCCTTTCTTTCGAACCTATCGGGATATTGTCTTCCGAAATCGTGCTGGAATATGGTATTGCTGATGACCACATCGCCAGGACGCACATCGACATCGCCTATCCGAGGGACGGCGCCGCATACGCCGACAACGAGAGCCATCTTGACGCCTGGGAAGCTTATTCTCAGGCTAGTTGTGGCGCTCGACGAGCTTGTCGGGCCCATGGATGTAAGGAGCAAAACGACGACGTCGTACTTGCCGATGCGTCCTGTTCTGTACTGGTTGAAGTCTCCCGAGACTCTGCCATATGAATCACCTTGCTCGTCCCAGCAATGGTCAAAGATAAGACAAACGGCGTCGTATTCGCGCTGTATCGCGCAGATAATGGCAACCTCAAAGTCTTTGCGGCCAGAAGGCCGTTGGTGGTCTGCCATTGGAGTTGAGAGGTCTCTGGGAGTGATGAGGTCTGGGAGTGATGAGATATGGGAGTGACGAGGTCTGGGAGTGATGAGGGGACTCTTTATGGTAATAAAATAAGCTAGATGAAGTTGGATACAGCTGAGGTAGATATCTGGCAGTAGTGGCTCCTTGACCGGGTGCTTCGTCAGGCTGTCTGTGCAATCACATGTAACATCCTTTTCGTACGCCGCAGACTGCCTCGTCTTGGCCTCGTCATTGATGTGCTTTCTTGTTGCACCGTGGCTGGCGGCGATTGGTCAGGACAATGGCAGTTCTGAAGCTGAAAAGCAGGCTGAGCAGCCGCCATGCCGCTGTTGTGGAGTAGCTGAACCTCCGGAGAACTAGACGAGAGCGCCCGTTTCGAGAAAACCCGAGCCTGACAAGTACCGGTGGATGTTGAGGGCGCGGAAGTCCATGATCACATATCCCATGCGAGAGATAATGAAGTCTAAGCGGTAGCTTGAATCCCTCATTATCTCTTGCACTAGCCAACTCATGGCAGCGCCTCTCAAGGCCGAATGTGAATCCACTGCAGGGTGAGAACATTGGAAATCACAATTGTCATCGGAGGAGCATCCTCATTGAACCAATCACGCACAAGCCCTATGCAAGCCACTACCTTGGCAAGACAAAAGCCTCCCCTCAGTTGACGGCTTACCGCCGTCCTCAACACCAATGTGGGCTCTTGCAGGTTGGCTTTTAGGCATCTCTCGGGTAAAGCTCAGGCATCAAGTCTTCTTTGGCATGAAGGAGGGCCGGGTAGGTTAGCATTGTAGTGGCGGTTTCACTCCATATGCCGAACCGTAGAGTTGATAGGTGGACCGAGTGCATATAAAACGGAGGACGAGCGCCTGTTTTCATGTCCTTCAGCAAGCAGTGTTAAGTGTGACAACCATCAGGGCCTACAGGTTCTATTGGCGGAGCAAAACCATGACGTAGGATTCCAAGCAGTAGAGACAATGCACATGGAATTATCGATCTTAACAAACAGGCAACAGAGACTTGCGACAGACAGCTTTCTGGAGACAAGACTAAGACTTGATGATACGTAATATGCAGAAGCCATCAACTATTACTACTTGCTTCTCAGGGTCACGAATTCATCGCTCTCGCCGTGGAGAACGCTGTGAGAACTCTGTACACCATCATTTAAAGAAGGTTGCCACCCTGACTAGGGGCGGGAGGCTCTGGGCTAGGAATGTCGAAGCTGGCAATATCTCGCGGAAAACGGAGGAGAGAGGAAAGTATGATATGACGGGGCTCGAAAAGCCAAGGAAGCCAGGGCGGTTGATGTGGGGTTCGGCTGCCCAATGGATCGTAATTCGTCAGTCTGAATTGCACTTTGAGGGTCGCGTGAGAGCTACTCGGGCGGGGAGAGAACGAGGGCACCCAGAGGTGTCGATAGCGGATGCTGCACATCTATATATAGCCCTGAGATGCAAATGTGGAGGCGTAGCTATATTTGCCATTGCTACTTCCACCTTCAAAGTCTCATTTACAGCCCATTGCCAACACACAGACGATAGTCTAGGCTCGGCTTGATATGCCACACCCCGATTACCACTGTAATCCACGACTCGGCTCAACCTGCCCAGAATGTCATCCGGTAGTTTCACACATACCCAGGGAGGCTCTGACTTTCACGGCACCTCCACCGCAGGACGCGATCATATCCAGGGTAATCAGTACCATTACCATACGCACCATCATGCACCCCAGTCTCCAGGTCCGCAAGCCGCCGAGGATGCCACAGAAACCGGTGCCATGGCACCAGAAGAATCCTGGGAACTGGCTAAGAGTCGAAAGGCGAAAGGAAAACCTATAGGCTCTGTAAGCGAGAAGCCAGCCCCTCCTATGTACCTGTGCCGTGTGACCAGCAGCGACCGGAGCAGGTCATATAGAGAGGCCACAAGCAGCTACGAAGATCAGATATCGAGCACGGCCCAGCGCTCAACAGAACTAGTCCGGGTTTCCTGTGGTCTCGACTACGAGAACTGCCAGGTAACAGTGGCCATGTCCAGGAGCCAGCCATACAAGTTTCCGGGCCAGAACGAGGCAATGTTAATGGGAGACGAACAGCTGAGAGGAATCTTCGGCGGGAGTAGAACTAAAGAGCAACGTACCGTCGACACTCACTTCCACGGCCTCACCTGCGTCAGTGGCCCCAGCTATGAGCTGACTGAAGTTGAACGCCCAAGAGATTCGGGTGCCCCGTATCCGTGGGATGGTTACCTTGACTGTTTGAGGCGTTACAACGACCAGGGACTGTTGAGAGACATCCGGACTGAGTAAGTCTGCCCTCCACCAATTTTCTCCCTGGAAACTCACTGACAGCATGTGCGTGCAGTATTGTCATCCTGGCTCCCTTGGGTCAGCATCCGTTCAAATGCTGGATGGGTGGTGCCGACGGCAAGCAGATGTGGGTGGTTGACTTGCTCGCGAATGAGGGATTTGACGCGACCCGAATCTCCATCTTTGGAGCCACAAGCTGGAACCAGCAACGCAGCCCATGTGACAATTCGGGTAGGATCACGAATGAGCTCATCGACTGCCTTAAAAAGCTACGGGGGGGTGTTGACCCGGTACGTCGTCTTCATGTTGGAATTCGTGGTTGCGACTCTCTAACGGCCTATAGGGACTCGGTCACTCTGTCATTCTCGTCGAGTTTCTCGGGCCAAGCACGACCATATCCCTTAGCAATGAGGCAAGTCAATCTGCCCGTGGCTAGTGCATGCCGAGTTGTCCAGCACTAATAGTTGACAGATCATGCGCAGCCCACAACAACTTGTCCCGGAGAAACTGGCCGTAGTCCAGATCAAAGACGTGGCATCTACTTTGGAGTGTAGGGAACATAAACGGCTCCGTACTCTCCATCTCTCGGAGGGGACGCTTGAGGGCGACTCGGCGCCCCGCTTCACGCGCAACGACGAGCCTACCTACAGGGGCATCGTGGCACACCTCTGGGAGCTCATCCAGGTGCTACGCTTAGAACCTCCGGTAAAGTCTAGTTCACGGCTGCGGTGGTTCCTGGGGTTTTGGTCAGAACCATACCAGTCTATCAAGCTCGAAAAGGATCAATTCCCTCAGGCAGTCCAAAGCATGTGCAACCTCATCGACAGCTCCAAGGCTTTAAACCCGTCCAATCATCATCGCTACGCTATAAAAGATGACCCTGTCTTTTTTGACTTGTTGAACAACAAAGATTTCAAATCCTGGCTATGCGACGCCGACTCTGTCCCCCTCCGCATCGTCGAGTCGCCTCGCTGGAACACCAGAAAACTCAGAGCCCTCTGCCGCTCATTTTACCAGATTCAAGCTGACGACTGCGTCTTTTACCTCAACTTGGAAACGTTGATTCGAGAGAGTGGACTCAAGAGCGGACAATGGACTGGGAATAGTCTGGTTGGCCCCTTGATGCTCCGCCTCTTCAAACTGGCCGCCGATGGCGTACTGGAAGAAGATAAGGCTGTGAGCATCCTCTTCAATGGCTTGGAGAGGATGTCCAACTTGACTCGGTGCCCTCGTGCTTCAAGCATGAGTGGCTCGTGTGATGCACTGATCTTGTTTATCGAACAGCTTGGATCGATCATGGTGCAAGTCGTGGGTGATGCTCTGGCCGAGTGCTTCAATTCACCCATCGCCACTAATAAGAAGCCTGCCCCTCTATTGTTGATCTTTAGCGGACTGGATAGGTTTAAACGGTCTCCTGAGCTAGGACGGCTCCTGTACTGCATACGCCGATTTCAAAAGTGCATCAGCCCACGCCGTACCTGTCGACTCCTTGTCACCCACGACCAGCGGCCAGACTGGGACGGCCTACTGAACGACTTTTTGCGTCTCTCAGACGACGAATACATAGGTGAGTCTAGTTTCTAAGCCTACGGAGAAAATCTAGGCTAAACAACGTGAAGCTTGCCTCAGGTCGCTCAGGGCTGATCCCTCTCGCCCGCTATCATCAATCGACGAGAGGCACATAGGAACGCTGGAATGGTTCTGGGAGAACGATCAATACAAGGCATGGAAACAATCGGATGCGTCGTCGTCGGTGCTGTTGCTCTATGGAAAGCCGGCATGCGGCAAGAGTGTTCTCTCACGCCACATCGCGGAGACGCTAGGGGACAGGGTGCAAAGTCACGACCGCAGCCAGGCTGAGGCGGTCGTGACATCCTTTTTCTTCTACCACGGCGGTCACAATGCTGAAACCACCGAGCGCACCGCTGCCGACGACGAGCGAGACATGCTACGAGCTCTCCTCCACGGCATCCTCGACAAGGCGCCCGCCATGTTCCCCCACTTCCAGTCTACGTATCGGAACCTGGAGAGACAAGCCGCAAGCTCGACAGACACAAAAGGAGTCGAATGGACGCAACCTGCGCTCGAGGCCGTGCTCAAAGAGCTGAGAAGACATCCGTTGAGGGAGACTCTTTACGTCCTAGTTGACGGCCTTGACGAGTCGCGCAACGGAGTGTCCTGTGCCGACTGCCTTGGAAGGTTTCTCCCGGAAGAGGACTCGGGGCTTTCTCTCAAGCTACTTGTCGCGACGCAAATCAATGTTCCTGCGACCAAGAGACTGGAGGACCGATTCAGAAAAGGGTGCACCATCGTCAAAATGACGCTAGAGGACGAGAACGACCAGGACATCGAGGCCTATACCAAATCATTCCTCAACGAGGACTGTCTCGCCGAGATTGATACATGGACAAGGAAAGATCTGGACGATTGCCGCGAAATCCTCCGCGACAAGGCTGACGGCATCTTCCTATGGCTCAAGCTAGCCAGGCAACACATTGACGACTATTACCAGGGTAAGGAAGAAGCCAGTATCCAGGACTTCAAGAGCTTCCTCAAGAGCATCCCCAACGACATCCAGAAACTATATAAGAAGCTATTCGACCGCATGATGGACAAGATTGCCTTGATGGACGACGAGGGGAGACGCGAGCAGCGCGTCCGAACACTCAGGTCAATGCTCCAAGTCGCCATGCAGGCCCTGCATCCTCTGCCGCTCAACGAGTTCTGTGATGCCTACGTAGTCCCTAGCCCCAAGGAGTGGCCTCAGTTCTCCATCAGGGATAACCGGCCCTCCAATGCGAGCAAGACCATCCCTGAGTTCACGGCCAACTTCCTCGAGGTGCGCTCAGACGGGAGAGTCCAGATGCTTCATCAGACGGCAGCGACGTTCCTCCAAGGGCAGGAAATTGATGGCCACCCACTGCGCGAACGTGAATGCGACGGCTACATGCCCACCATGGCATCGGCCTGCGTTTTCTATATCCAGCTGGTGTCGCACGACCTGAAGGACATCGACTGCTCGTATCTCTCGCGGGACGAGGTGGAGCGGTTTGCCAGCCTCATCAACAAATATCCCCTCCTACCCTACGCTCTCGACCACACCAGGACACACGTAAGCACAGAGCACAATAAGGAGAGACTGATGAAACTGGGAGAAATCATGAAGGCTAGCGGCATACGACTCTTACTAGGCCAATGGATCGACAGGTGTGTAGATCGAGAGGAATCAGCAGACACGACAACAAAAGCTGAACAGACCCAGCTTGCAAACTCTGTCCTCCACGTTGCAGCTGCCCAGCGACTCGTCACGGCAGTTAGTATCGCGCTCAAAGCAGGCGCCGACCCGAACTCGCGGTCGGTTCTTCACGCGAGTGGTGAAGCCGCCCTGTGCCTGGTAGCCATCTCGCCCAAGGAGCCCGATACAGACGGCGTAGCAGCGAGGGCTGAGCAGACAATCTGCAGACTCCTAATAACCTACGGAGCCGAGGTAGACGCCCTGACGCGGTATCAGGGCACAGCGCTGCACTACGCCGGCAAGCACGGGAACAAGGCCGTGGTCGAGGAGTTGATCCGGAACCGCGCCCAGGTCAACCACCGCGACGCCCAGGACATGACACCGCTGCACCGCGCTGTCATCGGACGCAGCCAAGAGAGTGACCTAGCCGAGCTTGACGCCCGTGGATTCCCTCCCAGGTCCGTGAACGAGGAGTGCGTCAAGGCCTTGGTTGAGGCTGGAGCGGATCGAAAGGCCGGGGACAACCAGGGCCACATGCCGACACACTGGGCGGCCGGGCTCAAGAACCGCAGGCCCATCCTGGTGCTGCTAATCAAAGGTCACGCCGAGAGAGAATGTGACATATCCGATACGATATCCAAGCAGGACAAAAAAGCCAGCAACCAGAGGTGCCTGTACAGGCAGGCGACGCCGCTGCATTGGGCAAGTGGACATGGCTACACTGAAAACATAGAGATACTCATCCAATGTAGAGCCAACGTTACTTGGGCTGATGAGACGGGCAGGACAGCTCTGCATTGGGCAGCGAGATATGGACATACACTCGCCCTTGCCAGGCTGCTTGACGAGTTGAGGCCCGATGCTCAGCGCTTGAAGGATGCCGTCAACAAGAAGGAGCTCGACGGCCGGACACCGCTCATCTGGGCGTGCCAGTGGGGCCACATTGAGTGTGTAAAACTGCTCATCAATGCTGACGCCGACGTGAACCTCGGCCAAGGCGAGGACGTTGGTGGTACGCCCCTCTCATGGGCCGTGACGTACGGCCACTCGGAGGTCATCATGCTACTGATCGAGAATGGTGCCGATATCGATCCTCCGTGCGACAAGTACAGGCCGTTGCTAGGCTGGGCAGCTTACTGTGACAACGTCGACATGTTCAAGTACATCCTGAAGCTCGCCGAAAGCAGGAATCTCGAGCTCAACGTCGACCAAGCCGACGGCCTAGGCAAGACCCCATTCATGCTCGCAGCAGCGCAGGGCCACATGACCATGGTGCAGTACCTCACCTCCACAGAACAGGGATTCAAAGTCAACGTCCATTCTTCGGACGCCAAGGGCAACACGGCGCTGCATCTGGCGGCATCGTGGAATCACTTGGAAATGGTAACGTGGCTGATAGATGAGGCCTGGCTGGACATGGACAAGGTTAATAACAATGATGAGACGGCTCTGGATCAGGCAGCCCGCTACCGTCGGATCGAGGTCATCGACTGCTTGCGGCGCAGGGGCGCGAAGACCAAGACAGTCCAAGTGTGGAACGATGCGTGACAGCCTCAGAGGTCAGGCGAGGATGCCGAAATTGTAGAATTGGTGTTTACATCTATGGAGGAAGAGACAAGCTCGAAAATGATAATAATGATATTAGGTAGCTGAACAGCCACCTTCTACAAAGATGGTCAGGCCCGTCACTTCGGTGCTTGCCTCGCTGGCGAGGTTCCTAGGTAGCATAGGTACCTAGCTAGATAGGGCCCGTGGTTTACCAGCACCTTGGAAGCATCACACCCACTAAATAACCTCTTGAGGATAAACGGAAGTTTAGGGATTTGTTTTACGATTATTACGTGTGTTTCTCCGGTCACAGGCAGCTAAGTTTGCCTCCATGAAAAGAAATTGATTATTGGAATAACTTGCATTTCTTCCCAGAAGGCAGAGAGGCCAACTACAAGACCAAAGAAAAAGAAGAAAAAGAAAGAAAGAAAAGCAGCGTTTACGCCTCAGCAGTATCTCAACTATACAAAAGGATAGTCTTTGCACAGCAGCTTTAACTCAACGAACCCAGTAATACATCACGCCAGGCCTTGTTGAGCTTTTTAACGCAAGTACAGCCTTTGCCAGCCAAAGTGACTCTTAGAGGTAGAGGGAACAAATGTACCTAATTAACGGGACACAACTAGCGATAGGCGAATTCACGAATTGGATATCAATGTTGTGGGCGCAAGTAAAAAAAATTGTTAATTGTTCAACCCTGATCCTGTTAGAAATAAGCTGTAGTTTTAAGGGCAATCTACTGCATTTAAGGATGACTTACTGACGTGTCGGAATCCTACACTACCTACCTATACACCCTGTAAGGATATATCTGCCCCTGCACCGACAGTAGAACCCAGCACGTGTAGGCCTGTGTGGCTCACGTTGCTTCACCACAAAAACTTCTTTCCTGTTCGGGATTGACAAAGGCTAGCTGGTCTGATAGTCGTTTGCCTAGCTGTTACACATATGGTGATCCCGCGGGGCCAATCTCGGTTAAGCTCGCCCAACGCGTGAGTTTTGAGCTGGTCGGGGCTTCTGAGGTGGCTTCGGGGCCGACTGGCATTTGACGGAATACGGCTGAGAATCCTGCAGGAGCAAATACTACCATGCTCCCACGCCGTATCCGCGACCGAGACTCCAAAAAAGCCTTGCCGTATTCTACCCAATGCGAAAGAGGTTCCTATTCATCCATCGGGCAAAGGGCCCTGCAAAGATATCCTGTGTAATTAAAGAGCCCTAAGTCTCGATAAATATATCTGAAGTATAAAGGTAGCCAAGACGAAGGTCAATGGCGGACTGAATCATCAGCAACAAGAACCAAAATCCAACACTCTTTTAGCCCAACTCTTGTACAATCTTTTCAATGAAGTCTTTTTCAACTCTTCCGGCCTACGGCTCGCTGCTCGCTGCAGCTGGGACCCTGGTGCTTGGTGCTCCAAGCAGCAAGCCCCTGCCTTCACACCAACGTCGTCAAGACCTTAGTGACCCTGCCGCCGCTGACTGTTCCGGCCTTGGGGACTTTATCGACAGCCAGGTCACCGTTGGCAATGACGATGGTGGCGTGTATGCCTGCCTCGCAGGCTGGAGTCACGGAGCCTTCCCCAAGGAAATTGAAGCTCGGGCTGACGAGAACATGCTCCGTTGGATCAGAGTCGTCTTCACCGACGGATCTGAACGAGAGGTCGGCACCAAGCCTGGTCTTGACTGGCACGACAGACAGCTTCACGTCAAGTGGGACCCATGGGTGAACACTTTTTCTCAGTTCAGCATGTACGACCATGGCTGGGGTGGCGGCTTGGGCCGTCTGGTTATTCGGGTCAACGGCTGCCAAGGAGACAACTGTGAGGGTGATGCTGGCGGCTGGGTGCCCGATGCGAAGCAATTTGACGTCCCCCACGGCGTCGACGGCTCCGGTATGCTTCTAGGCTTTTCTGTTAGGCACGGCGACGGAATCGACTCGATGACTCCCATCTTCTCCAAGACGGCAGTCGAAAAGGTGACCCTGAAGGATTCAGTCTTTGACCCTACCTTTGAACAACTCAACGAGAAACCCTTTGCGTGAGCTGTTTTTCCTCCTGCGAGATAGAAGCATATACTAATTGGTTTTGGCAGTGAGAGGCAGATGCAAGCGATGCAGTTGACACATGTCCTTGACAACACAAAGTCTGAAAGTGAAGCAAACCTTTGGATCGACTCATCCATGGGCGCCGAGAACCAACACAAGGTCAGCGACGTCAAGGAGGATGGGTCTGAGCTCGGTGGTGAGCTCGGCCTCACAGCCAAGGGAGAAGTATCTTGGCAAGCGGGCGTCCCCAGCTGGGCTTCCGCAGGAAGCAAGGCTGGCTTGGAAGCCTCGGCTAAGTTCGTTGGTAAACATGTCCAAAAGGATATCCATGGCGATGAGAACACCAAGGTCGAGAAGGTGGGTTCTAAGACTCCAACTCGCGCTTGCGAGATGAGCTGGGATTAAGCCCGTTGCTGACATGTATTCAGGTGACCGTCAGGTTCCGAGTCAGCCACAAGGTTCCTGGAGGTGGAATGGTTAGGTGCACGACGACCGTCCTACAGAGCAGGGCCAATCTCCGCTTCAAAGCAACTGTAAGTCTCAACCATTAACTGCATCTCATAGTTCAAAGAGACCTTGGCTAACCATGGCTCGTGACGATAGCTCGAGAACCGCTTTAAAGATGGTACCTCTTACTCGTACCCCGTCACCGGCCTGCTCGAGGACGCCAACCACTCCGAAGCCTACACTGAATGCGAGGATGTTAAGCCCGAAGATGTTGGAACAGAGCTGGAACTGACTCAAGGAGGAGTGACTGACGGTGACACCCCAACCAACGAGGGCGGTGCAGTTATAGTCGTACCTGGCGCTATCACAGAGTCTGGCACGTACTGTCAGGATGGCACCAAGGTTTCTGACGCTGAGATGTCTGACGAGGAATACTTTGCCGCATGCCCCCAGTAGGATGTCTCTCGTGGGGTACAGATGTGCAACGGGGTCTCTGCTTAGCTGTGGCGTTGTGCCAGTTGCGAGCTTTCCATTCCTGAAGGGATAACCACCCTTACTATTTCATTTACCCATGTATTAACTAGGTTCTGCCACCTTTTATTGTTGCATAAGGGACGGCTTCTGCTGTCGCACTTACTTTACTGAATGTCTGAAGTACTCATTTATGATGAAATGTCACCCACGGCCCTGCAGGTCTGGATGGCTAAGTTAAATTCCTTTTTGACACTTTGAATGCGTATAATGGAACTGATGTTCAAAAAGAATCCTTGTTCTTGAATTTCATGTAATAGGATTCGCTGTACTCCCCTGGACAGAGTCAATACTCATGTTTGGGGCGGAACGTTCACCTCTCCTACCGAGGCGCGAAGGCGGAATTGGGGTATTTGAAGCGGAGCGCCACGCCATTGCCTTATCCGTTATCAATCACGTGCATCCGCGTCGTCGTCTTGGAGCTGAGCACCTGGCTGACCGTCGCATTCCGTCAGCCCATCCCTCGTAGACCCAGACTTCACCATGACCGAGTCAACAGACCAGCTCAACAAACTATCGTGCGCGAATTGCCGAAGGCAGAAGCGAAAATGCTCACGAGAGCTCCCTGCGTGTTACCTGTGCCAGAAGCACATGTATCAATGCGTGTATCCAGATAGCAACTCAGTGGGTGGTCAATTCCGAATCACAAAGGTGTGCTCTACAAACCCTCCAAACGAGTATGCCAAATTGACTAGTGCTCTGCCAAGTCGTCACATGAAAGCGCTTTTCCAGCTCTCTTCTTCCTGGACTCGTATGCCTTCAACAACAGGAAGTGCACAGTACCTAGTTCGCCAGCTTGCGAAATCTCGCCCGACTTTCTCAAAATCTTCAATCGAGGGCAGGAGCAGCTTTCTTGGTTGATTGAATCATACTTCAGCCAGATTCATCCGGTATTTCCAATTGGTCAGAGTCATGTCACAATCTATCTGTGCGTCTATGTGGTCTAATACGTCGATGGGTTAGTTTCCAAACGAGGCCTCTTCCAGCAACTCTCATCGCAAGGCTACTCTAGCCCCGACATTGTACTGTTTCTACACTGCATCGATATCCTGATTCCACAATCACATGTACAGCCAGAAGAGGCCTACCATCGAACAAAGCAATGCTTACGTGAGCTAGAAGATCAAGGCATCATCTCGATCCGGGTACTTCAAGCGGCCATGTTACTTGCATACTACGAGATTGGCCACGCCATCTATCCTGCTGCTTACTTCAGGGTTGGTCATTGTGCTCGAATCGGCCACGCTTTGGGGATTTACGACCGCCGTAATGTGACTCAGATGTTTCCAATACCAAGTACTCAGTATGTCCCTGTATCAAAGCTGGAAGCTAACATTCCTTAGTGTCCTGGACAGCAATGGAAGAGATCCGTCGCATATGGTGGGGAGTTATCATTCTAGATCGGTGGGTGTCTTCATAAAAAATGCAGAAACGAGACTGATGGTGTAGCTTTGTCAATCTTGGTGTCCCTGACAGGCCCTTTTCTTGTGCGGATGCTAATCCTGAGGACCTCCTTCCCATGGATGATAACCTCTGGGATCTTGGAGTGAGTCTTGACACAATTTCCCCATAGACTGTTCTGATATCGGTTCAGGAACAAACAGTGACAGCGTCTCTTGCCGTCTCCAGCAACACGGACTTATCCGCACCTCCATTTGCTCGAACATGCCAAGCTGCCCATCTTGTTTCCCGAGTCATATCACATACCAGTACTAGTAACAAGAACAGAAGTCCGGCCGAGTACTACTCTGAAGCCCTCCAGCTGCATGGTATGCTCACCTCTTTTAAACTCGCTCTAGACCAAGAGGTCAACAAGGAAGAACCGGGGTCATTTATGCTATACGCACCGGCCCGAGGCCTCTGCGCCAGTGCTCTCATCGCATTGTGCGACAATCACACCTGCGCAGATCTGGATGATGTTTCAGGTGTTGGCACTCCAGAGCAACTAAAGATGCAACAAGAGGCTCTCAGTACGCTGCACGATATCTGTGGATCCGTCCGGGAGAGCGCATCGCAGCTACTCGAGAAGCAGGACAACCAATACATCATCAGCCCTTTGGCTGCCGAGTCCCTGTACACGGCCGCCACTCATTTCGGGTGGTACATCGAAGAGACTGGGAAGACCGAGCTGACACCTGCTGTTGATGATTTGAAAAATGCACTACAGTTGATTGGGCGAATTTGGAAGCTTGGGGGTAAGTAAATGCAAATTTTATAATAGCGTTGGCGCTGCTAACAAGCCAGACAAATACTGCAAGATCCTAGAGGGAGAAAGTGTATAGATTTCCCTCAATCATCACTGAGTCTCCAACAGACCCCTCCCACTCAACTCATTCTTGGTCCACTCCCACAATCGCTTCGCAAGCTCCTTGTCTTGAGCAGCCGCACTTGGCGTTCCAATCTTGGCATACGGAATGACGTAGGCTCCCGAGTCTTTTGCCTCAAACTTGTCACTTGCAACAGCGAATAGGGAAGACCATGCGCCCTTTGCCTGCTCGTCCAAGATACCCAGACAGCGCATGATGGGCGTGACAGCTCGCAACACCGAGCTTGGTGCTGTGCCCGTTGCTTGTTTGTTGAGGTTCCTAACCGCGTCAGAAAATTGGTCCAAGTTCAAAAGAAATTATGTCTTACGTGTCAATGTGACCTGGGTGCACTGCTGCGACCAAAATGGCGTCTTGCTGGGAGGGTTCTGCAGGGCCGTATAAGGCGTGGAGTTCCTTTGCGTGGAGAATGTTGGCGAGCTTGCTCTGGCCATACCGGGTCATGGCGGATTCTTTTTCGAGTGGGGTGTTTTCAAAGGAAATGCCACCTTTGGGAGGGAATCGAGCGTGGCCGTCCGAGGTGACGTTGACGATGCGTACTGTGTTAGGCGACTTGGCAGCGGTGGCCTGGAGGAGAGGGAGCAGGTGGTATGTCAGGAGCCAATGGGAGAGGTAGTTTGTCTGTGGCATAGAAATGTCAGTTTTTCGGAATGGAACATCTTTTAGTCATGTCACTGACTTGAAATTGAACCTCGTAGCCGTCCTCGGTCATCGCAAAAGGCACGCCCATGATACCGGCATTGTTGACAAGGCCATGCAGCAAAGTCTCCTCGCTGCAAAGCTTCTTTGCTGCAGAAATCACGCTCTGAAAACTCGAAAGGTCAAGAGAGAGGAAGTGAATTCGGGCTGATGGCAGCTGAGATGTGATTTCGTTGATGGTGGCGATAGCCTTGGACTCGCTGCGAGCACCCATGTATACCTTGGCGCCGCGAGAGGCGAGAGCAACGACAGTCGACTTGCCACTACTCATATTTTAGACACTGAAGTAGCCAATTGGGGGTATTCGGGATTTACGTACATTCCTGCGTTACCGCCGGTGACCAGGTATACTCGGTCTGACAGATCTGGGAGCGAGTCGGGGGAGAATGAGGGGGCCATGATTGGAATGATAATGGTAGAATTAAGGAGTCTTGAATGTTCGAATGGTTAGATGTTTGTTCTGATGAAATCATGAGAGAGAATCAATCGATATTTATGCCTCGTGAAATCAAGAGTCTCTTAAGATCAAGTCTCCGCCATCATCGGAGAGTGGGTCCACTCCGTCCGATGAGCATCGCCGCAGTCCGCTAGCGTCCGCTAGCGTCCGATCTCACCGTGACACAGTCTCGGCCGCTTCAAATAATCGGGCTTGATATTGCCCAGTATTATGCAAGTCTAACTCTAGTTTAGATACTGCTTACTACCTTGAGCGTGGCTCGGACCTTTCTATATGCAAAAATGCCGCCGTCTAACCAATGCAAGCCCTGTAATTCTATGTCTTGGTAGTCTAAGCCTTGGTGAGGCGCTCCCACTCGTACAGAGCCATCATGAAGGGGCCAACGCCACGGGTATCATCCTGAACAACGGGGACGCCAGTGTAGTACTAGAAGTCATTAGTCATGTGGCTGAAAAAAAAGTTACGGTTAAACATACCGCAAAAGAAGCATCGCTGTTGAGCGAGCCAACCTCGACAGTGCCCTCCCAAGTAATAGTGCCGTCGGCGTTCTCAGTGACAAAGTCGTTGATCAGATGCTTGTAGGCATATGTAGCGGGCTTGGAAAAGGTCTTCTTGCTGAGCCATCCGCGTCGGACACCAGCCAGGAGACCGTAGGTGAATAGAGCAGCAGCGGAGCTCTCGAGGTAGTTGCCCTCAACACCGGCGTACTCGGGGTTCATGATGAGCCACCAGCCGTGGCTCTTGGGGTCCTGGGCCTTGACGAGAGCGGTGGCAAGGTTCTTGTAGTAGCCTTGGAGACGCTTGTAGCCGGGGTGAGACTTGGGGAAGAGCTCGAGAACCTCGACCAGAGACCAGATGTACCAGCCGACAGCTCGGCCCCAGATCAGAGGCGAGGCACCGGTCTCGGGGTCAGCCCAGACAGCAACCTTGCTCTCATCGAAGCCGTGGACGGGAAGACCGGTCTCGTTGTTGATGGTGACCTCCTGGATCTTGTCCCACTGGAGAACAATGTCGTCCCAAGCAGTGGTGTTGTCCTTGTCAAACAGAGAGGTCCACTGGGCGTAGAAGGAATCGGCCATGAAAATACCGTCAAGCCACATCTGGTTGGGGTAGGTAGGCGCTCGGTGCCAGAAACCACCAGTAGGAGTGCGAGGATGCTTGTTGATTCGCTGCCGGATAAAATCGGCACCGGTCTTGTACTTTTCCTCGCCCGTCTTCTGGTACCAGTAGAGCAGGTTCATGCCAATCCGGTAGTCGTCAAGCGAGTCCTTGGAAAGATCGTAATTGACGAGGGATCCATTGTCGGCAATGACCTTGTCGTCAATCTGGGCGCGATACCAAGTGTTGAGGGTCTCGTTCTTTGTCAACTCAATGGCAGCCTCGTAGCCCTCAAAGACAACACCCCGGCCGTACCAGTACGCACGCTGGGTTTCCTGGTTGTTGCGGATCCAGGAGTCAGCCATGCGGGCGAGGAGAGTGTCGGCGGCAGCAGCCTGGGCGGTGGCCAGCGCGACACAGAGGGACTGGAACTTCATGGTGTTGGAGAGAGATAAAAGAATGAACTTGTAGAGTTGTGGACCGAAGCCTGGCTCCTCACAACAATGGGCAGAATACAGTTATTATAGCATCACGGCGTTGTCGTCATGGTTCTTCCGTAGAGAGATTACAAGAGTCGAATGCTCCAACCAACACGCCCGATTCATTGGCAAAACGCGGTTCCTTGCGTGATTTGCAGGGAAAACACATGCAATCATTGTTTCACATTGATCAATTACCGCCTTGCGTCGCACTGGTTTTTCGGATTCGCTTTTCCCACCATTGATAAATCGCGCCAAGACGACCCGCCGGACCAGGGCCTCTGGCGAAGAAGCTGCCAAATGTAGTACAAATAAGGCCCCTGCTCCATCGTCCCACGTAATTAAACCTTCAAACTATAAACTTTTCCAGGGCAAAATGTCTCTTTTTAGTGGCCGGATGGCCCGGCGGCGGCTCGTAAGTGATGCGCTTAATTCCACCCCGTATCTTGGCTATACGTGGCCTTGGGCTTGGCATGGAAAGTTCGGATGAAGTAGAAGAATGAGGGATGCCCCTCGTTCATGCATTGTCATATCATAAAGGGTAAAGATGCCAAGTCAACGAAAGATAAGGTATTGTGTTCCCAACTCCTCCCATAACAGATCCTATCATACATGCATCGTCAAATCATCATAGCTCACACAAACTTCCGACATTAATCGGCCTTCTCCTGGTGCATTGTATGCTCCTTGGCATCATTGTCGCTCAGCACAGAGCCTCTCCTTCTCGGTGCCCGAATAGCAGCCGATGCATCGTAGTAGAGATAGGTAGGGTCAGATTCATCACCATCAATGTCATGGTCAGACCCAACTTCGACGATGCGCCACTTGGCTCGACCAAAGCGCTCAACGCATTGACGGTTCATGCTCGCAAAGCGGATTTCCAGTGCATCACCGCCATAGGTCTTGAGGCTGGCGACGAGGTTCTTGAGGTGGATGACGGCGGTTGTATCAATCATGTTGACGCGCCCAAAGTCGAGCACGACGAGTGAGATGGGCGGAAGTGTGGAAGTATCGTGGATGCCAGCCTCACGACGCAAGCGGGCAACTCGCTTCTCGCCAACGACAGACCAGTTACGCTCCTTCTCGGGACCGTGGCTTCCGTTGTAAACGGGCGCATGGAACGTCTGGATGTCGTCCAAGATCTTGGTCGTGTTGCGGAAGGCGTTGGGGAAGAAGAGCGACTCGTTAAAGGTAAAGACCCTCGTATCCTCGGGGATGGTAGGCGGTCCAGAGGACAAGTCGCCAAAAGGTTGTGAGCTTCCCGGTCGAGACTCGACATCCCTGCCGCTAGACGAAAGCTTCGTAAACACCTGCCGAAGTAGGACATAGACAATGTTGAACCCAACAGCGCATCCGATGCCAACCTCACTGGAGTGGAATAGCGTCACCCAGAGGGCAAGCATGGAAGAGATAAAGTCTGCCAGCGACGTCTTCCAGTACCGGTAAAAAGTTGACGGAGGAGAAATGAGGCCCCAGACGGCAGTGATGATGATGGCAGCAAGGCAGGCTTTGGGGATCCAGTACAGTGTTCCGACCAGTTCATAGACACAGATGAGAACGACGGCCATGGTGACGACTCCAGATAGAGGTGACTTGACGTTGCACGAAGAGTTGACAGCTGTGCGCGACATGGCACCACCGACACCCATGGCATGGAAGAAGCTGTTGAAGAAGTTGGTGACGCCAAGATAACATAGTTCTTGGCTCTGATCGGAGGTGTACGAGCCCTTGACGGCAAAGGCCCTAGCGATGGCAAGGTGCTCCACTGCCGAACCAATAAAGACGGCTATACTGCGCCCAGCAACTTCAGGGATCAGATCTTTTCTTGGCATAGTGGGTGCTTCTTGGCCATTGGACTGTACTTTGACTACATCAAAGAGATAGTCCTCGCGGTTCTTGTTGACACCGTAGCTGACGCCGGTGAAGAGGACAAGAGCAAGGAAAGCTCTGGTGATAGACAAGAGCCAGACAACCTTGTTCTTCTTACCCCATCGCTTGCCAGACTTGTCGAGGATTGTCAGGAACAGGATGCACGTGAATCCGATGAGACATGCCCATCCATTGGCGTTGGGCAGCTCATTGAAAATGTCGTGGATCTGGGTTGCGGCACCATCGCCGACGTTGTCTTCACCAAGGAGCGAATCCATCTGGTTGAGTATAATTGTGATTGCGATCGCAGTGATGAAGCCGCTCAGGACGGGCAGAGAGATGAACTCCAGGAGAAAGCCAAGGCGGAGAAAACCTAAGGCGATACCGTAGACGCCCATCATAAAGGCAGTCGCAGAGGCAATCTCGGATGGAGTCCACCGGTCTTGAAGGGCGTGGACGTTTTCGGACGTGAGCAAACCGATGAGGGAAGTAGGACCGGTAGAAACATCTTGAAAGGGTCAGTTTCATCATCTCATGTCATAGAAATCGATAGTAATTACCTTTGGTTGATCCCATGACGGCATAGATCACAGCTGGCAACCAACTAGACATCAAGCCATACTCGACGGGAATTTCTGCAATCTTGGCATAAGAAAGACCCTGAGGAATCAACATGAGACCAATTGTAAGACCAGCGATGACATCGTTGACGATCCATCGTGGATTGTACCGTGGCAGCCAGCCGACAATGGGCACCTTGGCGAGGAGATACTGAACCGTTCCAGACGGCAACGCCTTGGCTCCCTGGGCTCCTAGCCTAGCAGCTCGGTTCCAGGTGACATCATGTCTAAGGTCTGTTTTAACTGCGTCGACGTACTTCATGGCGACTTGTTCAAGAGAATGGAAGATGGGGTTTAGGGTGAGGCGTGTCGTGCTGATGCGAGCAGGACGTCTTGACGATAAATATACAAGACCAGCTTGCCTCGGTTTGAGTGGTCTGTGTCCAAGATAGCTACCCCGCGCAGGATTGTCGTCTATCCAGAGACCCCAACTACTTGTCATGTGCCGACTACGTATGTCGATATGCCGCAGTGATCACTCCTATTTGAGGCAATCACATCAACATGCCTCGTCACAGCCATTCGCCGCACACCACCAGAGTCGAATCAATGCAGTACTGATTGGATATCCGACTTACACACATGCCCTACAAGTCGGATCAGTTTCCTATCCAGTAAAGCTTCGTTTGCATCTGAGACGTCTCAACTCCGAATGCCGAAGATTCAACCTCTAGATGCAACCGCAGTTTCTATAATTGAATCAATGCTAAGCTATCGAATGCAGCCTCCCAATGCAAAAGTCCCCGTGATGCACCACTGGTTGGAGTAGCTCCCACGCTGATCCGTTTACCTTGCTCTACTCAAGGTGAGACGCGGTTTATTACCCGGTCCATGGAGGGTTACCATGCGGGCGCAGCACCCACCTGCGGCTGACCACTCCTGACCGACCTTCCCAGTCAGGGTAGCAGCAGAGCGGCCGGCTGCCGTCCGCGTATTGGACACCTCGAATCAAGAGATGCGCGTTGCCTTGAAACGGAAACGCACTTGGCTTACGAAACACTGATCAGGGTACACGGCATATGTAGATCCAGTCACCGGCGGATGCATGTTTCCGGAGGCAAAGTGTTACACAAGCTCCAACAAAGCTCAGACGAAAGTAGTCTCTTAATGGCAGAGGATTGACAGGAGTAAACTAGACTAGAGCCACGCAGTATGTACCCGATGCGGCGTCTACACCACCACACCCTCCTCCTCGGCAGGCCATGCGGCCCAACCAAACATGACAAGTAGTTTCAGGACGGCTGCAAGCCACAGAGCCCCCGCAGTTCCCCATTGACTCTTCTCGATAAGCCCTCCAATAATGGCACCAATCAGCACCAGCGTTGGGGCCGCCATTCGACGGTTTCTCTCCGGATTGAGAGTGATGCCTGCAAACAGCTCCGCATCAGAGAACAGGTCGCAGTACAGGCTTGTGAGCACAACACTAGTGAGAGCGTTATACTTCAACGCCCGACTTGCGACAGCTTGACCGCACGCCTGGAAGGCGACCAGAGCAATGGGTACGATGACGTACCAAGGGACGTCGTCCGGGCCGGCGCCCTTGGGTCCCCAGGTGACGATGGCGGCAGCGCCTGAGACGATGAGGGTCTGAATGGCAAAAGACAGACAAAACACCCATTTGCGTCTTGGTGAGGGCGAAGTGTGGCGATGAAGGCGACTGAAGAAGAAGGACCCGATGCAAAAGGCCAGGATAGAGGAACCTGACTTTCTCCAGCGGTTTGTCCCAGCAGATGGGCCCAGGCCAAGGTAAACCGTGTTTCCTACCAAGCAATCAGTATAAATGACTTCAATTGTAATTTAAGCAAGACTTACCAGTCTGCATGGACACGAAAGCGCCCCAAGTAGAGATGGAGGCACTGTCAAGAATGCCCGTGATGATATAACACGCTAGAAGCATGATATCGGCCCATTCTCGACGAGCATCGACCACAAACTTCTTGCGCCACCAAGCCGAAGCCGACGACCGAGGCTTTCGGCCGAGTAAGGCCTGCGTCTCGTCGCCTCCGGGCAGGATGCCATTGTTGCCTCTATTCTCCTCATCGCCGCCGGCAATTGTGCCGTAAGCCGTTGCGTTGTTTGCTTGAGCCATGGTAAAAGATGTTTCTCTGCAAGAGAATTGAACTTGGTGATGGGGGCAAAAGGTTATCTGGATATACCAGGGAGTAAAAAGATGATGGTCAGATCTTTGTTTACGCTCGGTGCGGCATCTATGCAGGGGCGCTGCTCAGATGAACGAGACAACAAGGTTAAGTAGCATCGGCACTCAAGTCTGGAGCCGTCGGAGCCCAAGTCTGAAGATCTACACGGCCCCGGATTACGCCTTCTCAATGGGTTCTAGCCCGCCCGAAACGAGGCGCAGTCTTGATTTACACGATGTAGCCAACCGCAAGATAATCTGGCCGAGGTCAAGCCTCGCGCAATCAACCCCGGTCGTTACGCGCCCAGACCGTGCCAAGGTTTGGCCACGGAAATAAAATGCCAGCTTGGCGGGGATGACGACGACTGTGGGCGCTTACAGGTCAGATCTCATCATCTCATGTTTCAAGACGGCAAGATAATGCGTGATCGGATATAACTCGAGATCGTGATATCGACGGCGGCCGACCATGGATTCAATGCCAACAAGATAAGGTATTTTTTAACCTCGCAGCTGTGTTGGCTCTTGAGTGTGTGTCAAGTAGCAACAGAACAGTAGCTCTCACGCGAGCGTTCCAGAGCAACGCTGCGCTCACAATTACGTCGCTATTCCTATTCTGCCGGACTTGTAATGCCCCCTCACCTTCATTTATCCGCCGCCTCAGCAAGTATCACATCGCATCTCTGATGCAACGCAACCATCTCCAAACCAGGTTCTCCTCTTTCCAGCTGCGCTATGTGCCGAACTTCCGAGTCCCCGCATCAGAGTCGGCACTCATCTCACCCTCCCCTGATACCCCAGACGGCATTGTTTCCCCATCGAGATGCTCCTCGGTGATCGGCCGGGCATCGCTATCTCGGAGTTGCTGACCATGATGCTCCAGGCCTTGGCTCCGCCGGGGCGCAACCTACTTAACGCGACAGGTCATTGATGAAATAGAGTGCTTGGATAATCTGCGTTGTGGTGGTGTTCACCTGTAACAGTAGACACCCACACTCACTTGCGTCCTTTCACTCTGCTTTGATCAAACCCTTTGGTTACCCTTTTTAGCGGCCAATATGCATTCCTCTCTGTTGTTCACCATCTCCACTCTCCTGAGCCTCAGTGCCGCTGTTCCGGTCGAGGACAGTCCTCGCCAGCGGCTGCTCAATGGCCTCAAGCTGCCAGACAATTTTAAGGGATTGACTGGCGGCAAGAGACTGCCTTTTACTCCAGGCCATAAAGATCCACTTGACAAGCCCGTGGACTCCATTGGAGATGAGCTTGATCCTCTCCCGTGGCGAAACGGCCTGGGCGCCTCTGTTCTAGGCCCCTGGAACAAGGAGCGCTCGCGCCAGAACCCAGATCTCGTGCGACCTCCGAGCACTGATTCTGGCAATTTGGCAAACATGCGATGGAGTTTCGCTGACTCGCATATTCGCATCGAGGTACGATAACCGAGCCGCTACTAAAACAATTTGCGGGTCGACTAATGTGCACTAGGAGGGCGGCTGGACCCGCCAAACCACCATCCGCGAGCTGGGAACCAGCGCTGAGCTGGCCGGCGTAAACATGAGGCTCGGTGAGGGTGTCATTCGAGAGCTGCACTGGCACAAGGAGGCCGAGTGGGCCTATGTGCTGGATGGAGAGGTTCGCGTGACTGCTCTCGATTATGAGGGCGGTAACTTTATCGACGACCTCAAGAAGGGAGATCTTTGGGTACGTTAAATCTGAGACAAGACTTACAAAAATGCTAACATTCTCATCAGTACTTCCCCAGCGGAGTCCCTCACTCTTTGCAGGGTCTCAGCGAGAACGGCACCGAGTTTCTCCTGGTCTTTGACGACGGGCGCTTCTCTGAGGAATCCACCTTTATCCTCACAGACTGGCTTGGTAAGTGACAGTGAAATCACTTCTCGTCACTATTCTAACAATCGTAGCACACACTCCCAAGTCTGTCCTGGCCAAGAACTTCAACCTTGACCCCCAGATCTTTGACCACATCCCCAAGGGTGAAAAGTACATCTTCAAGGGTCGCGTGCCCGGCGCCATTGACGACGAAGCGCCCAGCGGCAAGAAGGTCAAGAAGTCCAAGTACAACTTCACCCACCGCATGCTTGAGCAGGAGCCCATCAACACCAGCGGCGGCAAGGTCCGCATCACAGACTCCAAGAACTTCCCCATCTCCAAGACCGTGGCCGCAGCCCACGCCATCATTGAGCCTGGCGCCATTCGTGAGATGCACTGGCACCCATCTGCTGATGAGTGGTCTTTCTTCCTCAAGGGCCGCGCTCGCGTCACCATCTTTGCGTCTGAGGGTACTTCCCGGACCTTTGACTACGTCCCCGGCGACGTCGGCATCGTGCCCCGAAACATGGGCCACTTTGTTGAGAACATTGGCGACGAGCCCGTTGAGATGCTCGAGATCTTCCGAGCTGATGAGTTTAGAGATATTTCGCTCTTCAAGTGGATGGGCGAGACTCCCCAGAAGCAGGTTGCCGACACTCTCTTTGCTGATGATCCCAAGAACGCCAAGATCTTCTTGGACAGGATCAAGGATGCCGATAACGAGGTTATCACCCAGCCCGACTATTACCGCTCCGGTGGAAAGGACAACGAGGAATTGTAAATGATGGATTGATCTGAAAAGAAAAAGGGCAAAATTGTACCGGATCTCGAGTTTCCTGTTAGCAACATGTCAAAATAGCTGTTCTGTAGTATCTGTAGCTTCACCCTGTCCGAGTCTGTACGAGAAATCGTTGCGATCATCACGAGTCCCATCACCTCGCATTAGTGCCGTAGAAGATGCCGACATGAACTCTAAGCCAGCTGTGCCCTGCTGATCAGTTTGTTCCGGCAACCGTTTTCCGCGTGCCGAGTCCCAGGTCTTTTCAGAATGTTACTTCCCGTGCCACACTCCCGTCCTAGATTCGAATATCCTCCGCTATTGCAGATCCGAAAAACATGATGCCTCAACCACAAGTTGGAGTTCAGTTTCTTCAGCGACACCATAAACGCTTGTTTCACAGAATCTTCTTACGGCATTGTATCCCCGGCCCATTGATATGAATACTCATAACTAGACACGACCATCATTTCGATTGGCACTACTCGATTACAGGAAGCGTAGGCCCGGCCAGCGAAACCCGAGATTTGATTGGGTGCTGGACCTGCGGCTTTCGGGTGTCAAGATGCGGCTCCGTGTCGCCAAGAACAGGACTTACAACCTAATCAGCCAGCAGAGGTACAGCATTAATGGTCTTCAAATTATTGACAGAGACAAGTAATATGAGTGCTAGGGAAAAAATACAGTTCTTTGCAGCCTCTCACAGCACCTATGGTACTGCTGATGGCAAGCCACGGATACACACCACGACAACCAGGCCAGAGTCGTTTCGACCACACCACACACAACCAAGATGGAACCAGACTGCTCTTACAGAAAGCAATGAAGCTTTAAGCAAAAATATTCAGCAACAACAGATTGTTTCGGCTTTTTGCCTTCCAGCCCTTGTGATCGGCATAGTGAAGCCATCGCCGGTCGGTCCCGTGTGACCAATGCCGAAAGGTACGAGCGGGGAGCAGGGTTTGATGTCTTCACTGGGAATAAATCGGCAATGATTCGCGGGAACATGCCGATAACCGCCCGGTCATTCAGTCTATACGCCGACGGATTTGGACTTGAGCGGAGTCTTGGCTAACCTGCCGACATCGGGACCTACATAGGCCGGAACACCCGGACCTGCGATGAAGTGAGACGGAAGAATGAGCGAAATCTATTTACTAATGCCATGAGCCTGTGACCATGTCACTGCGTGCGGGTGCGATATTCCGCAGCAGCTGGGTTCCATCTTTCACAAAACGAGACAACTGCATCGAGATTAGCATCGATAACCACTTTCAGTCCAAGGTCTACACTTCCGGCTCGGTTATATCAGGATGCGTGACAATCTCACCACAGCGGCCTCTCGCTTTCGAGTCCGTCGAGATCACTTTCAACGGAATGGCTACTACGCAGATTGCCATGATTCACCGCGACGCTCCATCCAGCCATACGTTTCTGCAGTTGAATATGGCGCTTGACGAAAACTGGCTGCCGGATGCTCGGATCTTCGGACCAGGCGAGCAATATAGTTTGCCATTCACCTTTCTTATTCCGCATCGCCTCCCAAGTGCCTCGTGCAAATACCACCCGGATACCGTGGTTCACGAGCGACACACATATCTCCCACCGACTGTTAGCTCCGGGGAGCACCCTGATGCTCCCTATATAGCGCAAGTGGAATATTCGGTGACTGCGAGAATTATCACAAAATCACAGAAGAATGGGAAAACGAAACCTATCGAAAAGGTTCATCCTATCAAGATATTGCCCTTAATTCCCGAGCAACAACTCCATGTCAGCCCCAATAATGCATCATATCATCTCATTCAGGAAAGGGAGATTAGCAGAGATCTGCTGTCACATAAAATCGGCCATCTCATTGCCACTACAACTCAAATAGATCCGGTCATAATTTCGGTTGACCAACTTGAATCGTCAGGTTCTTCTGTGACAGTCAACCTCGAGTTCGATCCGACATCTTCAGACGTCATACCCCCAAACATTCGCGCTAAGTCCGCTCATGTCGAGGTGGTAACACACTATTCACTAGGCCATATTGGCTACCTGCCTGACCAAGAATCAAGACCCGCAGGTACAGTCATGAACAGCCCGGTATTGCGGTACTTCGACTCCAATGAGTGGGTTATAAAAGATCCAGGAGAATCTAAATGGGATCATGCTTCGGATCAATACCAGAACTCGAGGGGTCGTGATACGGTCACAAATGGATCAGCCAGGCGTCAGGCCACCTTGACCGTTCAACTGGAGCCTCCAGCGGAGAGAAAACTACTTGTGCCGACATTTCACTCCTGTCGTATATCTCGAGCCTATACCCTGCGTCTTGTTCTAGATGCCGTCGGTTTTAGAGCTGCTCTTGCTCTGGTCGTTCCTTTGCAAGTGATTGCACAGAGCTCAGGCCCATCAGCGTCTGAGCTACCAGACTATGTGAGTAAAATAGAATCCATTTGCAATAACACAGAGGCTAAATCCCCACGAGGACGACTCACATAGTAGTGGACTTCCATCATATGATGAGACAGTGTCATAATTGACTGGTTCCGAGCGGCTCGCCTAGGCTATCACCTGGATCGTTCGGCCTGACCAAATCATAGTCATGATCTAAACAACTTGTATTTGTGACTTGTAGGATGCCTTTGCCGGGTTGCTTAACGGTCTGGGGCGTGTTGTCGTATTTCGGTTCTATGCTCCTCCTCGCAATGTTTAAGTCACCACGAATTGGAAATCACCTAAACTCAGTCATCTAGATCAGGTAGCTTTACATGTAAATAAAGCATAGTTAATAAATAAAAAGGACAAGTCCTACCCTGGCGGAAGATAATAGCTATTTAAGCTAAGATAAGATTAGATAAGATAAAGATAAAGATAGAGATCTAGATAAGATAAAGAAAGACTGGCCAATTACGGCTACCCTATTTAACTCGGAGGTGCGGTAGTTTCAACGTAGCAAAAAATCTTCAACTCGGACAGGTCGCAGCCTGATTGCAGCCCTGGCTGGCACCCTGGGCATCGTTGAATGCTGATCTGCATGGTTTTCTCTGTGAGAAGAGGAAACAACACAGACACCTAGAAAAGTTAAAAATCAAGTAACTATATTCGATAAGATACTGTGTTTTTATCATTAAGAAGCTAGCTAACACGTACTACTAAATAGTTAAGAGGGAGAAGTAAGTAGATATATGTAAACCACCACATATATGGCAAAGCTGCACGCAGACAGTGTCCCTATACCATCATACCTGCTTATCCCTTATGGCAAACGACTTGTGATTGATACAGTTGGAGAGGTTGTGTATAATGTAAGCTTAGAAACGAATGTATAAACCACTACCACGTAAGAATGCAAGGTAGACAATTGAGGCTGTACCTCCTTCAGCGGAGGAAACGCATATGAGCCCAGGGGATCGCCACATCAGTCTCAAACTTCAATCCCACTAAATCCTCCAGTAGTAGTTTGACACCCGTCCGGAGTATAATCCTTCCCGACCTGCAGGTAGCGCTCTTGGCATCTCATGTTATCAGGCTGGAACTCATGAGAATCATCATACTGGTTCCAGTGCATAAAATGACCCCGGTCAACGACAAAAGACTGCCACCTTTCGTCTTGGCCTTTACAGTCGTGGGGACCATCTGAACCACCTGAGCCATACCAGGTGCAATGAACTCCAGGGGGAAACCTATCATCACCTAGGCCAATGCAGTATGGCAGTGGCCCAATGCCTTCCACAATCATCTATACTTTGAAAGGAGAGCGACCAAGCTATACGAAACCAACACTTACATAACCGAAGTTATCCGACTTATCGCCACATTCAGGCTACGAATAGATCGTGACGGACCAGCTCAACACTCCTGGGCAAATGGCGAATAAAGCAGTGGTGATGGAGGCGCGCATCTTGTTGACTGGTTGAAAGAAAGATGATGATAATCTCAGAGTGGGAAATTTCTTGAGTTGAGTGAAGGCTGGATTAGATATGTCCTCGAGGGTAGAGCACAAGACTTTATAGCTCTCTTGTGTTCGCATTTGGGCCAGCGCGCTACCGGCTTATGAGGGTCTCAGAGAGTAAACAAATCCCGAACCAAAAATAGATAGAATCTAGTCAAGGGTCAATCTGCCATGAATCAATGCGAAGCGCTGCTGGACTCGGTGAGGCAGTGACCACAACCAATTAGAGTGGTTTTAGACCGAGATGTCCCGCATATTCCATTCCAAAGATGCTATCATCTGTAAGCAATGTGGCTATGCCACAACGGCAGATAAAGATCAGGTAACTAGACATTGAAATCGACCGAGTCGGCAAGGCGCCCCACGGAGGCTTGAGAAATCAGATTCGTTCGCAGAATCTTCCCGACCCGTAGAGTCTTGATTAGCGGCCTCTCATGCTCATATGAAGACTCTGATAGGCGTGAGTTCCTGCAAGCAGAAGTACGTTTTACGATCTATGGATGATACCCCTACAGCCCGTCTCAAACAGCAGCACGAAGTGGAGACAGAGCTCACAAGAAACCAGGCTGACAGTGGCTACGAGATCAAATGCAGAGTAGGTTTATGTTCAAGGGCTAGACGCTTCAAGGTATAACTACACAATCTTGGTTCATCAAATCTAAGGTTGCCCAAACGCCCACAAGCCAGAAAATTGCCGGCCTTCTGCTACATGAGACGTCAGACGCTATCAAAAACTTTGCTCGACAGCTCTTTACTGGAGGATGGTGAAGACTGGAAGCACGACCGAGACCGAAAGACCAACTTGGTAAGACTGGTCACACTATGGATAACTGTGAGGTACCAGAGCAGTGCATCAGCTGCTTGGGTCCTCACCAGACGAGCTTTCCCAAGTATTCAGCTCAGCCGACCCCCGAAGGATCAATGACAGCATGTCCGAGTGGTGGGCGCGGAGACATACCGACAACTGCGCTTGGATCCGCAACTAGAGTCGCATTTGGAGATCCAACAAGGCGCAATTGAACTGCTATCTAGTTTGAGGTATCTTGCTTCTACTGCAACAAAGAACAAAATATCTTAACACATCATAGCATCATAACCAATGCTAACACAGTTGCCTAACTTTTGACTTTTCAGTTGCGCCGTTCACTTAGACAATTATCAGCTAGGGCTGGTTTGGCGAGACTCCTGATCCCAGTCTTTCATAAGTGATGTCTTATGGTACATTCAACGTCCCCTTGCTGCCACTCGAAAAACCCAGGTGGCTAGAGTTCTATACTCGCTTTCAATATAAATCCTAGCAGCTTGGCCGTGTCCTGTGAGATAACCGGATCGGGCCCCCGCAGGAACGCCTTGGCGAAGTCGTCCCACGCATTCATGCTATACTGCCATAAGACCGTAAATTCTTATTCGTTCGGGCTCTACACTTGTTTCGATCCTCCTGATGGTTTAGCAGATAAAGTTGTGGATACTGGCCACTCACAGTTGTGTTAAAGTAGGATCGTTCAGGCTATGGTTTATGGCCCAGACCACTTTTGTAACGTCACTTTCAAGGCTACGCTGCTAGAAACATGTCATAACTTGTTTGTATTGCGTGAATTGGATTGAGCAAGAAGCTAAGTAAAAGATGGCTCAACTTCGAAGTAACACCGACAAACGGCTCTATGGACTTGATAACGGACAAATGCACGCATCTTTCTCTTGTAGTTGAAATCAGACATAGAACATCTCAGTAGGTCGTTCCTCCACTGACGCTGATGTACTGCCCAGTGATCCATCTAGACTTCTCGTTGACCAGTAAAAGTACAGCATCGCCAATATCAGCAGGCGTTCCAGTCCGGTCCGCTGCTCTGGTGACAGAGATCTCCGGTCCCGCAATCTGATCCACGGACCCTTCAGGGTATATATCTGTGATGACAGGACCAGGGGCTACGGAGTTGACAGTAATGCCTTTGCTGCGACCAAGCTATGAGCGTAATCGTCAGCCATGGTTACAGACAGGGTAATAAACTCGACATGCTTACTTCTCCGGCCCAAGTCCACGTGAGGTTATCCAAAGCAGCTTTAGACGCAGCATATGAAGAGATTTGGACATTTCCTCTTTTAGAATTTGTAGAGCTGATGTTGACGATACGACCACCACGAGGCATATGAGGCACAACGTAATGTACCATATAAAAAGGGCCAAGAACATTTGTCTGGAACACTTTCGTTAGCTGCTCTACATTGGGTTCCTCAGTGATAGGACTGAGAAAGCCAGTCCCCGCGTTGTTGACTTTGAATAGGTCAGAACGTATTGCCAAGTACATAGAGACCTAGTACCACTTACCAAGGATGTCGATATGGTCTGTCTCGAAGCCTTCGAGAGTCTTGTTGACAAGATGCTGAGCGCCCTCCGGTGTTTCAATAGAGGCTTGAACGACAATTGCCTTTCCGCCTGCTGCATGTAAAGTCCTGCAAACACCAGCAGCACGATCCTTGGTTGAATCGGAGACGTAGTTGACAACAACTGAAGCACCGTTTCGAGCGAGGGCGAGAGCGATGCCTGCACCGATACCGTTCTCGCGGCCCGACCCAGTGACAATGGCGACTTTTCCTTGGAGACTAAGAGTATCGGTCATGGTGCTTTGTTATGAAACTGAAATTCTGAGATTAAAGGTGTAACTTGATGACGGCGGATGACCCTAAATGCAGCCGAGCTTATATACCTCCCTGCCTTGGCAGAGCAACGCTTACCCCCCCTTAGGGTCTCTGTCATCACTGTACATTATACGCTCAAACGCCATGCGAAGACTGGTGAGCTCAGGGGTCGTGGGGCAATTGCCCCTTGATACTGGTTGATGCACGTTTGTCGGATTCCTAGATTAGCTACGGGGGGCCGTGGGTGGTGATTGGTCCTCTGCTGTTCACGCTAGCATATTCGTCTCTGTTAGGAATAGTGTGCTACTATGTATGGTCATAAGATTACATCATCCTCTCCTTTTGCTCCGCCTCGACAGCTTCTTCTTCAATCAACTTTAACAACGCCAACCACGACCGCCGCGGCCTTGAGCAAAGAGCTAAGTTTAGGTCGTCTCCATGATGAAACAAGCGTACCGCGGTCAGGATGGTCCAGGGTCTCGGGACACACGAAGTCGTGCGGGATGCGTGGCATGCCGGCACAAGCGAATTCGATGCGACGAGAAACGCCCTTCATGGTTAGTGAATTTCCCAATGCGTTCAGTTATCCGGTGAGATGATATTCTATGTCTGGGTGCATGAAGGTTCACGGGCCGTTGATCCATACGATTACCAGCAATCAATCATATGGCGCGACTACAGCATCACAGCCGGAATTTGACGCTTACCATGGCTTTCTAGTCTAAACTGCCGGCTCAGAAATGGGTCGTGTGTTTATCGACCCCCGCAAATTCCCCTTCGTGAGCGTAGGGCTACACCAGGGCCTGGCCAGCAGACACCATGGTGTATCCAAGAGAGACGACCCCCATCTAGCCATGACGTGGTGCTGACGCCTCCAAGAGTGAATCCCATCTGCATGCGCTCACTGTCAAACTCTTACCGCTCAGCTCCCTGGAAAGCGCTAGACCCTTTCGACAGTTTGCCAATCAAGATGCCTTTCAAATCGAAGGAGCTCCTGTACTACTGTAAGTAAGCCTATTCTCTGGCTTGTGCAGGTCTGATCACGGAGTGATAGTTTTTCAAGTCGGACATGCTCTTGACGCTTTGCTCGGAATATCAGATGAATGGTCAGTCAATGTACGAGCATATTGGACTGATGATCTGACCAAGACCCTTCAGCGTGGCTGCCACCACTCGGGATCCAAGCACCCTTCAAAATACAATGCTGATTTCTGGCCTCCACTATTCGTGGAACAAGGGGGATCTTTCAAACTTCGAAACTACCGTTCTCTTCCACAAGACGCAGAGTATCCGACGAATAAATGCATGGCTCGATCGCACGTCACGTGCAGAAGAGGTCAGACTGTGCGCTCAGCATATCAGCGCGCTATGCTTCATAGAGGTAGGATACATCAGAATGACAATGAATACAGTCACTAGCATGCTAAAGCTTTATCTGAATTAGTGTTGCCTTGGTAACTTTGCTGTCGCAGAATCCCATTTGAACGGCCTCGTGGCCTACCTCAGCGTTCAACAGTCTGATGAGTCCGATTCTGACGATTTTCACAACATCGAAACCGAGTTGGTTGATCGATATCTCATCCTGTAAGCCCTATAACGCTGACGTGGAAAAGTTCCCGACGACTGATCTTTTACTACACCAGGGCGTATACTGGTGTGCACAGTCTAAAATGTTGCTTGAACGACTTCCTTGTCAGCTGCTCTGGCTGCCAAGATGATTCTCCGCCCTCTGACTCGGAGGAGTCAAGGCGGCTGATACATGAATGGCATGTACGCAAGAGCGGCCTCGACCTTCGACTCCAGGCGTTGCGAATAGTCCCCTTCTTCTTCAGCTCTGTTTTTACGGATAAGATACCCATTGACATCGACGTATGCCCCACGATAAAAGTCCTTCAAGATATCACCTCCTTGCACGACGCGAGACACACGGCAGAATCCAGTGAGGTAGCCATTGCCTCGCTTTGGAGGACGTGGAATACTACTGGCACATCAAGGCTTCTCTTCATGGTGTTTAACGCCCATATCCAGTCATTCTCAGATAGAATCCAGTTGCCTATTGGAGGGAGGCAGCCAATAACTTCTTCCTGGTCTGGATTCTGTGTTGCAGCAGGCATGTATTTTTGTACTGTACTTGGCATTTGGAATCGGGGTTTTCCCTTGGATAGCGGACTACATCGCCGCATGATCAAGATTTTACAGCGCGATTTGCAACGCAGTCTATCATGCTTGGAAACAGTGGGCAAGGAGGGACAAGCCTTGTGGTTTTGGAAGGCCTTTATCGGCGGATTGAGTCTGGTGCACGCAAAATCGGATTCTTGCAACAAATGGCTTGATGTTGAGTTATCGGCGTTGATCGACAAATTACAAACCTGGACCGTTGTGTGTGGGGTCACTGAATGGGTAGGTGCCAGGAAGATATTGGTACATATAGTGTGGCCCGAAAACTCGGATCAGGACAAGTTATCAGCCGCGCTCTGGACGAGAATCGTGCAAAGGTAAATGATAGGACGTTCTCAGGGTAGGGGCTATGGGGGGTGGTCAATGAGCACGAGATGTTGTTGGTCACGACTGTGTTAGCATTATTCAGCCGAAGGCTGACTCTACATTAGTTCATAAGTTTTCCCGAATAATGAGGGTTTGGTGCAGACAGGGATAAATAAGTTTCTCGGAATCTGATTGGTCCAGATTTTGTATGGCCAGCCGCGAAAGAACGCGCAACTGGCTGATGGCACCAAAAGAGTGGGGCCAATCGGTCCATTTGGAATTGTTTGTTTACTCAGTATTGTGCCAGTACCACGCGTTCAATTCATCTCCCCAATTCGACAGGTCCCGACATGGCCTCGTTGATTAAGTAATGGATTTCGGTCTCAACCCCGAAGAGCTCTCTACTGATTTACTCTTCGTTGTTTGTGCTCGTTGTGGGGAGGAGAGACCGGAGAGTGCCTTCAGAGCAAAGAGGCAGTCTGCTAGGCAAACTAAGCAATGCATAGACTGCCGTAACCAGCGCGTTTCTCATGTAAGTTCTGCCTTCCTCGTCTATAAGTCTCTTAACCCTCATCAAATGAAGCATTCTAGATCCAAAGTCGTGCTCCAGACGCTGCGGAACATTGCACTTCGTCCATCCTCACCTGGCAGACCTGCCACGAAGAGAACCGAAGGAGATGCTGGCCTATCGCCCCCCAACGAGAGATCCGGAACCCAGCCTACATCGCCAGAGAAGCTACGGCAACTTCATACAGCTAGGAGTTTATTCGGAGAGTCAATTAGCCAGTCGCATGTAGTGCTAGGGACGCCAATTCCACCAACCCAACAAAGTTCGCGGCTCTTCCGGGCTCTAGCTCCGTCACCGCCTGTGCAGCCAACGACCCATCCACTCGTCTCACATTCTGATCCATCTACTCTTCGAAGCAGCACACCTGGTGTGGATCACTCTTACTTGGCCACCAGGTTCCACAAGGGGGGGAAGGACTCGCAAGATGATTCCTTGAAGGCTGGGGCGAGGGCCAAGCTGGCTGCTATCCAGCGCGACCATCGTTCACGACGCCGTGCAGGGGAGACTGTGTCACTGACTCCCGCAATATCTCAACTTCGCTTCTTGGAAGATTTTGAGGGTCCTGGAGAAGGTATCCTTGTTCTGTGGCCCCAGTAGTTTGTTCAGGCTAACCACGGAACGTAGATGAGAGTCAAGATCAACTACGACCGAGTGGGTTTCTA
Source organism: Fusarium sp. JS1030 (assembly GCA_000966855.1). Taxonomy (NCBI): domain Eukaryota; kingdom Fungi; phylum Ascomycota; class Sordariomycetes; order Hypocreales; family Nectriaceae; genus Fusarium; species Fusarium sp. JS1030. The sequence goes on from JWIW01000025.1 coordinate 183,227, forward strand.
GATGGGGATGGGATAATCAAGGAAGGGTATGACAGGGGACAGTTCTCTGAATCTGATATTGACGCCGATGACTATTTCAACTTGCTGCTTTCACCTGCTCGACCACGGAGGTACCTCAAACAATTAGGGGTAGAGTCTGATTCTGATCTAGGGGACGAAGACGAGAACGACGATGATGATTGCGTGGATGGAAGCCCTCTTCGCCATCGCTTGCGGCAGCCTTCCGCACAGCCAAGACGTGGTCGCCGTGGTCCTGCCCCTGGTACAGGAGGGCGACCAAGAAAATCTCGAACACAAACTCGATCATCGATGCCGCCACGACGTATTCGGAGTCCAGTGATAATTCCACCTGAAGAATCGGCGGTCTTTCATGCGCAAGATCCGGTGTGGAATGGCGACCTTGAGGCTTGCGCCTTGACTGGTCGCGATAAGGCAATCCTCCGCGAGTTCTGGACAAAGCTGGATAATGACCAAATGCAGTTTTGCAGTCGATGCCAGGAGTGTTGGTTCCAGATGAAGATCGATTGCGATGGCATTTGTGCGCGTTGTTATCGAAAAGATGAGAAACGCCGCCCCGGCGAGCCGTATTTCTTCTCTGCAGATAATCAGCTCGACTTTGGCCCTGTACCGGCCCGGTTGCCCCAGCTTACGCCTACCGAAGAGTCTTTGATTGCTCGTGTTCACGTCCACGTGAACATTATGCTTGTGCGAGGGCAGCAGTACAAGTATCGGGGGCACGTAGTTCACTTTCTCCGTGAGGTTGGCTTAGTGTACCACCAGCTCCCGCTTCTGCCGCAGGAGTTGAACATTGTATTACTACGTCCTGCCAATACGTCGTCCCACGCAAATCTCAGTCGGCAATTCACCCGCCAGTTCCGTGTCCGCCGCCAGCCGGTTGTCATATGGCTAGACTACCTCCGGCGCCATCATCCTGGGTATCGATGCATCGTCATCGACGAAGAGAGGCTAAATCAATTGCCCCAAGATGGCAATGTCCTGGATGCCATCCCCCAGAGTCAGGTGGAGGCTGCGGATGTTGGACCCGAGGAAGATCAGGAGGCAGAGCCTGACCTGGAGGACGAGGCTGCAGTGCCAGACCTGTTGGCAAAGGAGACGGAGCTCGATGCTCTGCGGTCTATTCTCGCCGGAGAGTCGGAAGCTGATCCAGAGCTTTCCACAAGCTTCCAGGCGCAGGCGCAACACGAGCTGCAGCTCCCGAATATACGACACACACCCATTAATGAGTTCAATCGCTCTCATGCCCTGCTCTCCTTGGCGTTTCCCTGCCTCTTTCCTGACGGTAGAGCCGACTTTGTTGAACCTCGATTGCGCTCCATTGATTACAAGGACTACGTCGAGCACGCGATGCGCTGGCACGACGGGCGTTTTGCACGCCACCCGACCTTCCGCTTCGTCGCCTTCAACACGCTAATGCGGTCACAAGCACGTTCGCGGTCCAGATTCTTCGTGAAGCAACATGATGGGAGACAGCAGCCGCTGACGCGAGAGCAACTTATTCAGGCGCTGGAACACAGCGAGGACCCCGAGGCGCAGGCGCTGATCAACTCGATCGCAAGGCATGCGGTGTCTATTCGCGGTACGCGTCCATTCTGGAACAAAAAGAGGCAGGACCTCGAGGCCTATGCCTATAACCTTGGTTGTCCTGGTGCATTCATCACGTTTAGCCCGGCAGATTTACACTGGCGTAGTCTCTACCAGCACATGCCCCAGTATGACGACTGGTTAGCCGCCACCGAGCCGGAGAGGATGGCTCTATCGCGCCGCCTATTGCGGCAGAACCCTCACATTGCTGCTTTCCACTTCTACCGCCGATACACCCTCTTTCGGGATATCGTGCTGAGTAAGAAGTTCAGCATCACAGATTACTGGGATCGGTACGAATGGCAAGGCCGTGGTAGCCCACACAACCACGGCCTGTACTGGATGGATAATTGTCCAGGGGCCGACATGGAGGACGAAGCCGCTCGCGATGTATTTGCACGCACGTGGGGGTTCCACATCACTGCCATTAACCCCGAGCCGAGTAGGACTATGCCTCAGGGTGAGGGTAATCCCCTGAGCGTGGATCCCCTGAGCATAGAGATGACATTCCTGCGGCTCTCACAAATCGTCAACCGTTGCCAGCGCCACAAGTGCAATACCACGTACTGCTTGCGCGTGAGGAAGAGAACCGGTGATCTGGCGAGGGACATGGAGGGTGCCGCTGCGGATATCGAGGCGGCAAACGTTGCCAATCCAGAGAAAGTGTGTCGTTTTGACTTCCCTCGTGCCTTGCGGGAGCTGGCCGCAGTGATCAGGAAGGAAGGCAGGTCGTACCATGTCTTTGAGGCGGCCCGGAATGACAGCCTCATGAATAACTTCAATCCTGCGATTATCCTAGGCTGGCTAGCCAATATCGACATATCTCCCTGCACCAGCTTACAGGCGGTTATTACGTACGCTGCGAAGTATTGCAGTAAATCTGAGAAGAAGACGGAGTCTTTCGCCAGGCTTGCAGACCAGGTCTTGCCGCACACATCGCACGTTCAGCCCTTGTTGTCCTTCTCCTCTCGCCTGATGAACAAGTTGATTGCCGAGAGAGATTACTCGGCGCAGGAGATTTCCCATCTGCTGCTTAACATTCCGCTGCAAGAAGGTACCCGTATGGTTGTCACCGTGGACTGCCGTCCGTTAGAGCGACAGGCACGTTCGTATCGTGTGGACGGAGATGTCAACGAGGCCATCGGCAGCTATAGGAAATATCTAGAGAGAAAGGACCAGCATGAGGATATAACCTATCTCGAATACCTGCAATCGTACAATCTCAACACGTGGAGGAGACTCGCTGCTCAAGCGAAGAAGAGAGTCCTGTCTTACTTCCCTCGATACAAGTCTATGGAGGCCTCTTCGCAGTTTAGCGACTTCTGCCGTGTTAAATTGATGATGGCTCATCCACATCGCTCTCCAGAAGAGTTGCTCGTTGTGGGCGGGCAGCGGTTCGATTCCTTCACGGCTGCGTACGTGCACTGCAGACAGCACCATGATACCCATGCGGACGATCATTATGGGGAACCAGATACAGATGAATTGACAGCAGAGGAGGATGAATTTGAGCTTGAGATCCACGAGGAGCCCATCGCGGAGGAGGACTGGCATGAACTCGCCCGCATGCTACCTGACCGCCCACTGGAGGAGGAGGACATCGACATCCTCGGCCGCCGAGACATTGATATCAATTACGATTGGACCCCTCATGTTGGGCGGTATGTCGATGATGGCATTCTCAACAGCGACTACTGGAAGCAACGCAAAGCGGAAAACACCCTTGATCTTGATGTGGATGATCAGCCCTTGGAGGCTCGCGATTCCCTAAATCCAGAGCAGCGCATAGTATACGATACGGTGATGGGCCACTTCCTGACCCAGGATCCCCCTCAGTTGCTACTCCATGTGGATGGCGGAGGCGGCACTGGCAAGTCATACCTCATTAACCTGCTCTCCGCGCACCTCCAATCCGCGACAGGGGGGAGGGGGACACCTGTTTGGCGTGCTGCGCCAACGGGCGTCGCAGGAAACCAGATATCGGGCACTACCTTGCACTCCCTGTTACACCTCCCAATCAATAAGGACTTCAAGCCTCTATCCCCCGTTGATAAGACCCAGCTCCAGAAGAAGCTGAAGGATATCAAGTACCTCATCATAGATGAGAAGAGCATGCTAGGACTGCGTCAGCTATCGTGGATTGATGACCGTCTCCGCGAGGCGTTCCCGAATAGGAATGAGGAGTTCTTTGGCGGTCTGAACATCCTCTTGGTTGGTGACTTCTTCCAGCTTCCCCCTGTGCTACAGAAGCCGCTTTATTACGACAAAGAGGTGCAGGGAGTAGAGATCAAGGGCAGGAACGCATACAGACGCTTCGATAAATCAGTATTCTTGAAGGTTGTTCAGAGGCAGCGCGGCGACGACCAGGAGGCGTTTCGCACAGCTCTTGGGGAACTGCGGCTGCTCCAACTATCTATGGAGTCCTGGAAGCTCCTGTCCACCCGCGTGCAGGCAAAGCTAGACGATCGAGAGGTCGCGAGGTTTTCCAGCGCCCTGCGAGTATACGCTACCAAAGATAGGGTGAACGAGTATAACCACTATCACCTCGACCGCCTCGGCCGGCCAGTCGTCCAGGTCAAAGCTAAGAACGTCGGCCCTGGTGCGGCTGCTGCCCCTGATGACAAGGCGGGCAACCTTGCGAAGCAGATCCCTATATGCATTGGCGCTCGTCTGATGCTGACGTCTAACCTTTGGCAGCCCGTTGGCCTCTGCAACGGCGCTCGCGGTACGGTTTACGACATCGGCTGGGCACCCGGGGCTGACCCCATCCAAGATCCTCCTTGTGTTATCATGATGGAGTTTGACAAGTACAACGGACCGGTGTTCCTGACCACCCCCGATGGCAAAAAGATTGTTCCAATTCTCCCAGTTGAGAGAGACTTTCTCATCGGAGCCACTCTCTGCGCTCGCACGCAGTTTCCCCTGATCGTATGCTACGCTATTACCGTGCACAAGTCACAAAGCATCACAGAAGATATGATCGTGACGGATCTCTCCTGCCGGGACTTTCAGACCGGTTTAAGCTACGTGGCTGTCTCTCGTGTAAAAACGCTTGAGGGTTTGATGTTGGATGCGCCATTTGATCGTAATCACCTGGTCTACGGGTCTCCCCCGGATGGCATGAAGATGAAGATGAGGGATCAGGAGCTTAGGAAACGACAGGTTCTTACACGGAGTCCTTACATGATATATAATACCAAGTATGGCCATGGCACTGGATCAGTACGTAGATAATGCGGTAGTAGTAATAGCTTCCCGGCCCGCGGACACACGGCCTTCGGCTGAGGATACCCCATGCGCCCCATCGCCGCTCCAATGTGCATGGGGTGGCGTAGTATTTTTATGATGCTTTGTATTACAGCATCTCTAGTCAACATAACCCGGAGCTTGGGTAGCACATGCCATATCAGCCGCTGGTCAAATCACTACCATCTGCACCCACAACCTCAGAACTCACTACTTTGTATGCCAAATCTTGCAACTTTGTTGATGATCTTCCGCTAATCCGACCACACCGGCCTTGTTGGCCTAGACTGCTAGCTCACTCTCCATCTTCCAGCTCACTTTATCAGGGATCCCGCCGACCTTCGCTCGCCTCGAGGTAAAACAGGCTACGATGTTTGCCACGTGAACTACAAGAAGCAACGCCGCGAACCTTTGTACCCAATACGTGTACCCGTCATCGCATGCCCCCTGAGTTTTATGCCTCACACTAGCATATTCATTCCAGAGAAGACGGTTCTACCGTTTTAACTCAGCAAGTTATGCAGAGCCTTGACCTAGTTATCCTTATCTTATGACATTCTATAGGCTCACCAATAGCTAAGGATCTTAATAGCCTATGACTAGCAAGTCCTACGTATGAGAATAGGGATATAATAACCCATAGACACTGCCAAACTTACCGAGTTGATACGGTAGTAAACCAAACCTATGTCTCATCCTTCTTGTTTTTAGGTCAATATATCGCAACTTAGGTAGGTGTAGAAAATACCAAGGAGGTCTCGCAGCTATGACAATTCCGCAAGGTATGTGATAAGAGGTGAAACTTCTTACTTCCACCCTCCTGGCTGTCTCTCGCCGACAGGCAATTAGCTTTCTAATTCCGACTTTATCGGCGATAACGGCCTTTGTCGGCTTCCACCGGAGCTAGCGAACAAAACTAAATCCGCCGATCCTTTCCCGTTTCGGAGTCTCCGACACAATTGGACATTCTTGCCATTGCCAAAAATAAATCTGAGCTTGACTACCCATTCATTATCTTACTTTGACTCTGGGAATTAATGTTAGGTGGTCAATTGTGCAGAGAATTTGTGACTCTTTTACGGAGGCAGAGATGAGATGGAGAAATCTCCGTTGCGCACAATTGAAAAGTATGGTCGAAAGGAACAAGCTTAATATAAATTCCTAGAGAGTCAACCGAGATCCGATCAATTTGGGCCATTGAAGAGTTCAAAGAAGTAAGAAAACTGGGAACTACATCATAGGCAATTTGTTTAAGGAAATATATATTTCTAAGATACCCAGAACAAAATAACGTAGAAAGAGTGCATGCCAGATTTATCAGAGTACCTTACCCGGGAGCGAAGAAATTAGCTTAGTGGGACGATAAGATAAGATAAGATACGTTTTGGAGAAAGATAAGATAGGAATCAACGACTCACAATCCAACTTGGTCATCACGAAGTGGGTAATCCAAAGCAGGCTTCGCGACTCAAGGCAGAAGTGTCAATATTCTAAGATGATGTTAAAAATAAGCTTGAACCCGAAACGGCCTCCTGTACGGGAAACGAAAACAAACAACTCGCTCTCCTTCTGTTGAGCTTTGCGCAAGTACCTGTGAGTGGTGGGAGCGGTCCCGCAATAGGGGGTGAACGCAAGTGGGAAAACGGCTCACCCAAAGACCCTCTTTTGAGGCTTCAATAAAGGCGCGCTGTCCGAACCTTCGCCTAATGCCGTAGTCGTGCTGGCTGTAGGCACCTGACGAGCGGCAGATACAGGATACGTTAGGCAGGCCTTCGAATGAGCTGTGAGGGGTAACCTGTCGGCTAAGCTGCAAGTGCCATCAAAGTGGAAATATTGGCTGAGCTGTTTTGTCTCACAATTAGTGCGGCTGATATGCGCTCATTTCACCGCCCAGCAGCGTGCAGATCGACTGCATTGGCCAGGTACTATAGGCCCTGCTTAGATGCTGGGTTGTACTGCAGGTACTGACCGTAGCCGAACCTCCTTTTCTGCCTGACCGGAGGGGAAAATACATCTGGCTATGTCGTGTCGCCGCTAAGACGGTCGACCATTACGAATGTGAAGGAGGCCTGAGTGGCAGTTAGAGATGGCGGAGTCCTTGTGTGTACTGGTAGGGTGGGGATGCCAGGTCAGTATGTCGGCTAGGAGCTGCGAGTGGTGATCGCCCTGTTGGTGACAATTTGTGGCGTTGCCAGTGTGCCAAGTTGGTCATCGTGAAGCATGGGGCTGGCTGTTGAGGGAACACAACGCCTTCTGTGCCACCTTCCCTTTCCCGCTTCGAACGAGGAGAGGAGGAGGCAGCATTGTCAGGTAGGCTCTGTCCTCCCCCCCCCAATTTTACTCAGGTACATCGTCCCTTTCTTCTTCAACACACCTTGCCGCGCATTCCTGCCATAGAAGCCTCAACTGCCTCATACACCATCTGCGGAACCAAAAACCAGATCGATAGGTTGTATTGCAGTGCCTGTATCAGGTAATTACCATGTCTCCAGCCAAGATTGCGAACAGGGTTCACAACCCCGATTTTGCCACCTACCTGATAAGTATAACAAGTGCTCACCAACGTCTAGGTCGTGAAAGATTCCTAGGAACCATGCCAGATTACAACGCCTACACAGTTGGTTGGATCTGCGCTGTCGAGCCAGAGCTTGTCGCTGCTTCGGAACTCCTTGATGAGGAGGAAGAGGAGCCCGTTGAGACACCCGTGAACGATAACAACAACTACACCCTCGGACGGATCGGGAAGCACCATGTTGTTATCGCAGCGCTGCCCCTCGGGCAGTATGGGCTCACTAGTGCGGCGAATGTTGGTAGAGATATGGTGCGCACCTTTCCCAATGTTAGGATTGGCCTGATGGTGGGCATCGGTGGTGGTGTCCCGACAAAACATGACATTCGCCTGGGCGATATTGTGGTCAGTTCTTCCTCCCGGCGTAGCGGAGGCGTGATTCAATACGACTATGGGACAGCGATGCAAGGCCAGGGTCTCGTCATCAAGGGAGCCCTAAACCAAGCACCCATTTCAATCCAGACAGCGATGTCCACACTCTCGGCCAGGCATCAGCGGAGAGGACACAAATTGGAACAAGACATCCAAGCCGTGCTCGACAAGAACCCAAGGCTCTTGAGCCAATACCAGCGACCACATCCAGATACAGACAGGCTATACAAGGCCGATTTTATTCATGCTCCGGGTGGTACAAGTTGCGCGATTGCTTGCAATGAGTCGAACGTCATTACAAGGGGTGCGCGATCTGCGAATGACGACAACCCCAAAATCCATTACGGTCTCATTGCTTCAGGCAATCAATTGATGAAAGATGCCGTTGTCAGAGACAGAATTTCCGACGAGGAGGAGGTGTTGTGCTTTGAGATGGAAGCTGCCGGTTTGAGCAACCATTTCCCTTGCGTGGTCATCAGAGGTATTTGTGACTACTCTGACTCACACAAGAACGACACATGGCAAGGGTATGCTGCAATGGTGGCGGCGGCGTACGCAAAAGAGCTTCTCCTTCAGATACCGCCTACCAAGGTCGAGGCTTTGGAGAGGATTGGGAACATTGAGGGACTTCTCGCTGACTGTTAGTAACTAATGGGCCACACGTGTTGTTGTTGTGTTTCTAACATATATTAGTACCCAATATGAATGACAAGATTGGAGTATTGAAGCACAGGTCGGATAACGACTATGATCGCAAGGTTCTCGACTGGCTCACTCAAGTCGATTATACGTCCCAGCAGAATGAGCTCATCCAGCAATATAGAAAAGGAACAGGCGAATGGTTTCTAACGTGCAAGAACTTCCAAACCTGGCTAGGGACTAGAAAGACGACCCTTTTTTGTCCCGGTATGCCCGGAGCGGGTAAGACAACTATGACAGCAATCATGATCGATCACCTTAATTCGCAATTTGGGGACGACCCAAATACTGGCATTGCGTTCATCTACTTCAATTATCAGCGAAGAGAGGATCAAAGGGTCCAAGACTTGCTTGCGAGCCTGCTGAGGCAATTGGCCCAAAGGCATTCTCCTCTACCAGAAGCCGTGAAATCCCTCCACGGCAAGCGAGGGACCGAAAACCGCAGGCCGTCAACCCAGGAGATTTCCCAAGCTCTGCAGACTGTGATGCGGCTGTATTCAAAGACATTTATTATTATTGATGCCCTCGATGAGTGTGAGACAGACGGTGAATGCAAGAAAACATTCTTATCAGAGATTCGAAAACTTCAAGATGAGACTGCAGCAAATGTTTTCATCACATCACGGCCTGACAACAGCGTTGAACGCCAACTTCAAAGGTGCTTATCAGAGACGATTCATGCCAGCAATGCAGATGTGATGGCATACATCGATCATCGTATGACAGAGATGAAGGTATTGGGTGACGACAACAAGGACCTGCAAGCGGATGAGAAGCAGAGCCTCAAGGATTTGATTAAAATCAAAGTGAACTTGGCCGTAAATGGAATGTTCGTACTTCATTATTTCAATGTTAGCCGAGAGCAGCCTACTGACACGATGTAGATTTCTACTCGCACGATTCCACCTCGACCACCTGAAGGACAAGACGACGCCTAACAAAATCTTGGCCGCCTTGGAAGAACTTCCCACAGGACCGCGAGCTTATGAGGAAGCATACGGGAAAACTATCCAGAGAATTTGTAATCAAGAAGCGGGGCTTCGTATCCTGGCAAGAAAGGTGCTGACCTGGCTCACATTTGCGCAAAGGCGACTAAGCACGCTGGAGCTTAGGCACGCGCTTGGTGTCAAGGTCGGTAGTTCAGCGCTGGACGAAAGAGACCTCGAGAGCACCGTCATGATCACTGATGTCTGCATGGGCTTGGTGAAGATCGAGGAAGGTTCGAAGATCTCGGAACTTCCAAGTACCGAGAAAAGTTCCGATATTATCAGCTTGCTGCACTACACAACAATGGAGTACTTGCGGGATAATATGGGTTGCCTCTCATTTTTGGACGAGCCGACACTTCCGGACGACACGAAGGTTGCTGGATTCAATAAGAACAAGACTGCCAACAGCAATGGCCAGGGAGAGATCACCGCAATTTGCGCAACTTACCTCTCATTCGGCGCTTTCGACTCTGGAGCTTGTGCAACCCGCGAGGAGATGGATGAACGATTGAGGTTGAATCCATTCTATGACTATGCCGCGGAAAACTGGGGGCATCACGCTTTCAAAGCCGGAGCTTGTTGCGAAGAGGTAAAAAGTTTCCTGAATAGCGAGGCTCATGTGGCTGCGTCGAGCCAAGCAATGGTGACTTCCCGGCATATACCGTTCCAGTCGCGTCGGGTCGCTGAAGGCCCCACCGGAATGACGGCACTTCACTTGACAGCATACTTCGGATTAGAGAAAGAACTCATCAACCTATTGAAGGTCGACATGCAACTGGATATGAAGGATTCTGGCGTTCAGACGTGGCTACGGCATGCCGCAGACGAAGGACACGAAACGAAGACATGGCTCGTGACAGGTGGAGCCGATCCTGACTCGAAAGACATGGTAATGGATCGGACTCCACTGTCCTATGCAGCGGAGCGGGGCCATGTATCGGTTGTAAAAATGCTCCTGGCGACAGGTCAAGTAGACCCAGAATCTAAGGACGACGATAGGGACAACCCCGGTTTGGATGATGGTTCTTGGGAAAGTGGACGTACGCCGTTATCCTATGCGGCAGAAAAGGGACACGAAGAAGTTGTCACTCTATTGCTTAGGACAGGAGGGGTGGATGCTGACTCGAAAGCCTCAGGGCTCTGGAACGTCGGAAGAACCCCCTTTTCATACGCAGCAGAGGCTGGGCAAGAAGCCATTGTAAGGCTCCTGCTTGCAACTAAAAAAGTGGACATCGACGCTCCAGGTGGGATGAAAAAACAGACACCACTACTGTACGCAGCACAGGCTGGGCACTGTACAATTGTCAGTCTACTGCTTTCGACAAAAATAGTAGACTTGAACTTTAAGGACAGCTGTCCAGAATGGGACGAGTATTTCGGAATGACGCCGTTAGCATCGGCAGCGGCAGCAGGACACGAGGCAGTCGTGAAGCTGCTGGTGGCAGAAGACGCGGTAGACCTGGACCCTAGGGCTCGCGGCAGCATGGGCGCCGGAATGACGCCGCTGGCGCTTGCAGCATCCTTTGGGCATGATTCGATTGTCAGGCTACTGCTTTCGACCAACAAAGTAGACCCTGACTCTATGGTGAATGATGATGATGGGCTTATCGGAATGACGCCGCTAGCGTTTGCAGCAGCAGGTGGGCATGATTCAATTGTCAGGCTATTGCTTTCGACCAAAAGGGTAGACCCTGACTCTAAGACTACTGACACTCAACTCATGGGATGGACGCCATTTGTATTTGCAGTAGAAGCAAAACATCATGCGGTGGCTAAGCTTCTTCTCGCCGAGGACACGATAGACCCCGACCCTAAGGTCAATGGTTATGATAAGTCTGGATGGACGCCGCTGTTATTCGCGACGGAGAATGGAGACGAAGCGATGGTTAAGCTGTTGCTCGAAACGAAGCGTGTAAATCCTGATTCTAAGATTGATGATGACGATAAGAAGCACGCCGGATCCACTCCGCTTTCACTTGCAGCAAAGCTAGGGCATGGAACGGTTTTTAGGATGCTACTGGAGGAGGACCTAGTGGACCCTGACTCCAGGGATAGTAAAGGACGGACTCCGCTCTCGCATGCAGCGGAAAACGGCTTGGAGGTAGCAGTTGAGCTACTGCTCGCAAGGGAGGAGGAAGTGAATCCTTACTCCTCGGACAATAATGGCCATACGGCGCTGTTCTATGCAGTGGAGAATGGCCATAAAGCAGTGGAAAGGCTGTTGCGCGACAGGTATGGAAAATATGCGGATTTGGAGGATGCGGACTCGGATGATGTGGATTTGGATGATGCCGACTCGGAGGATATAGACATGGAGGATGTGGACATGGAGGATGCGGACTTGAGGATTCAGACGGATTAATGCGACCAGACTAGAGTAGGGAGGACGGTGTGTAATTTAGGACTCTGATCGGACGAATCTAGCAAGACTTTGATAATGTACCTAGGAATCAGATATGGTAGTGATATTTGAATGTTAATTTAGAAGACAGTTAAGTTTCTTGCCAGTTCTGACTTGGACGGGTACGATAAGCAATGGAGGCAGATCAGTGAGCACGGCGGCGGCCTTGATAATAGTCAAACCATGGGCGATGAGCTTAGCTTCTGCTCCTGGGTATCTACCTACCTTCTAAAACACGGGGATATCTGCTATGGACTAATAGAACTACTGATTTGCCATAATTCTGGGTGGCACCTCAGATATTCAGGTGGAATTAGACTGTGGCAGACTATGACGTTGTTACTCTATGTCTACTTGAAGAGGTGCTTGTTTACGGGCGTGAGAGGACTCTTGCCTTCAAGCACAGCTTTGACATTCTCCATCGATAGTCTCTCGAAGCCAATTGACGTATCTAAAGCACCTCCCGCGGTATGACACGTTAATGACGCGTTCCGCATCTTCTGTAGTCTTGGGTTTGGCCTCGGCTCATCTTCAAAGACATCCAGACCAACTGCAAATAGGTGCCCCGAGTCCATGGCATCCGCCACTGCCTCTTCGTCCACCAAGCTACCCCGAGCGATATTCACCAATCGAGACCCCTTCTTCATCTTGGCAATCTGTTCCCGTCCTAGGATCTTCTTTCCTCCTGCTCCGGGAGCAGCGATAACGACACAGTCGGCGATTGCCAACATGTCTTCAAGCTTTGCATAGTGCTTAGCGCCGATAGCAGCCTCTTGCTCCGCAGACTTGGGGAACGGGTCATGGTACACAATCTTCATACCAAGTGCATTATAAACCTTGAGAGCAATTTGATATCCGATGTTTCCCAGGCCAATGAGTCCCAGAGTATGGCCGCGGGGGTTGTACGCCGTCAGTTGGGTATGAGCATGTGCATCGCGGAACTCATCCTCAGTGCCTCTCGCCGCCATGTTGGACCACTGCATGTTTCGAAAGACAGAAATGATGTGGTAGAGAGCCATGTCAGCAACTGCCTCTGAGGAAGCAGCAGCACCGTTACAGTATAGAATTCCTGCCTCGGCCATGACATCGACATCAGCCCAATCGTAGCCAGCTCCAGCTGATGCATAGACTTTGACCGACGGGGGTAGTAGCGGAATTAGCTCTCGATCCCAGCGACCCATCTCTCCTCCTGTAACCCAAAAGGGTCGCATGACAGCGTCAAAGTTGCCCCATTTCTTCTGACGGAGGGCTTCTAGGAACGGACCGCGTTGGCGTTCTTCTGCTGATGGACGGATGATGGTGAATTTTGACTCAAGCTCCTTGTATAGTTCGTGATTGTACTTGATGGGGTCTCCGATGTGGAGGACAACGGGCTTCTGGTCTGATGACATGATGGAAGGATATAGACGGGAATGACTCGAGGGCGGGGTGAGCTAGGGTGGTCGGTGCTGCTGCCATACAAGGTAGAGGGGACCTTCTATACTCTCCGAGTTAGTATTGCTTTATACGCCCTGCATCGGGGAATATCCCGTCTCCTAGTCATGGGACGATACTGACTCCGCCAAGATGGTGAAACCAACACTTCCTGACTCTTGTCCTGCCGATCGGATGTCGCAAATGGTTTTGTTTCGGTCCCCTCTCGGCTCGGCTGCGCCCTACAGGGAGAATGATAGTCGAATCCTTCGGGTTGAGCTCGGAACAGGCAGAGATTGGCTGCTCGAGGTAGCAGAGTCTTTGCGGGGATGGGGTCTTGCAAGGATGCTTCCCCGCTCGGGCTATTCCCCATGGGCGCTACCCCAAAGCCCCAGGTTCAAGCTTAAGCGGGTATCGGTAAGTGGAGGACCGGGGATACGAGTCAGAATAAATACGGCAAAGAGGGACGTTTCCCGGTTTATCGGGTATCTCTGCAGAGTTTGAACTTGAGCAGCGGAAATTTTGACTGACAATTCACCATGGCTGGGGAAGATATTGTCAAGGACACGGGTGAAGAGTTTCGGCTCGAGACCCTAGATGGCGCGACTACCGATATCCCGGACCGCGCTGCTAAGGAAAAGGCTCTGGTCAGACGAATTGACAAGCGAATGATGCCTCTGATGATGCTTTTGTGTAAGTAATGCGATCATCTAGTGCAATTGGCTCAGCTAACTTGTCTGGCAGACGTCCTCAACTATCTCGACCGCAACAACATCGCGACGGCGCGTCTCGGCAACTTTGAAGCGGATATCGGTCTTGTCAACGAGCAATACAACACCATCATCAGCATCTTCTTTGTGGGCTACATCCTGACCCAGGTGCCGACGAATATGATTCTCAACAAGATGCGGCCGTCTATTTTCTTGGTATGTAGCTTGGCTGAAGCTGCCTTGATACACAATGCTGACAATTAAGCCCTCCATCATGGTCTGCTGGGCCACGGTCAGTGGCTGCACAGGAGCTGTTCAGGATTATGGGGGCATGGTTGCTTTACGCTTCTTGCTGGGTTTCGTCGAGGCTCCCTTCTTTCGTAAGTGGCGCATTTGTATCTCGGGGAAAGTATCGTAGTTGACAATCTAACACCAGCCGGCGCCCTCTTCCTCTTCAGCTCTTGGTACACCAAGAAGGAACTTGCCGTGAGAATTTCCGTTCTATATGCGGCCGGTCAAATGGCTGGTGCCTTTGGTGGTCTTCTCGGAAGTGCCATTATGGCTGGCATGGACGGCAAGGCTGGGCTGGCCAACTGGCGATGGCTATGTGAGTTCAACACAATCGTCTTCTCGCATACAAACTAACAGTGGCCAGTCATCATCGAGGGTTGTGCTACATATCCCGCCGCTGTGGTCACCTACTTCGTCGTCCCTGATTACCCAGCCACCACCCGCTGGTTGAGCGACGAGGAGCGCACAATTGCTGTCCTCCGTATGGCAGAAGATGCCAGCAAGGAAGATGACCGTGCAGAAACTTCGGCTGCCGAAGGTGCCAAGATGGCCTTCACCGATCCCGCGCTATACATGATATGGATCATGCAGCTCGGACTTAACACCGCCGCCGCCTTTACCAACTTCTTCCCGACCATTGTCAAGACTCTTGGCTATAGCTCGACCGTCACTCTGCTCCTATCCGCGCCTCCATATGTCTTTGCTGCTGCCCTTGGTATCACCAACTCGTGGCACAGTGATCGCACCAACGAGCGATGGTTGCACGTTGTCTGGCCTCAGATCTTTGCGTCCATCGGCTTCATTATCTCCGCTATCACTCTCAACGTAGCCGCTCGCTACACCTCGACTTTCATGATGATGTCAGTCTACGGATCCTTCGGCTGTATTCTCTCATGGGTGTCAACTTCCTTGCCCCGTCCATCGACCAAGCGAGCAATCTCATACGCGGTGGTCAACGCCGGATCCAATCTTGCCTCCATCTACGCGTCGTACTTTTACCCATCTTCTCAGGGTCCGCGATACTGGCAGGCAAACGTGGCAAACGTGGCATTCAGTGGTCTCTGTATTGCGATGGCGACCATCCTCAGGTTCTACCTGGGATGGAGGAATAAGCAGTTGGAGCAGGCGAGGGACCAAGACCTGCGGGAGGAGGGCACGCTGAGTGGTAGCCGGACCAAGGCGGTGGCTGAACGCTGGCAATGTGGAACTGAGTATACCTATACTCTGTAAGGTATATAAAACCACCTAGTTTGAGCCTATGATAGTAAATAGTGGTGACTTAAGTCGGTCAACGTCCCATCAGTGGAGAATGTCAATAAACGAGGCCTTCACAGCCTCACTACCTGGCATCATGGAAATATAAGCTCGACCAGTGTGACATATGAGAAGAGATTGTCTGAGATAAAAAATCTGAATTGCGGTATTCATGAGAATCCAGTAAAACATTATGAGACTCGCAAAGATGGTAACCCGTAGTAATTCGTCACGGACTTGCATCATAGGTATGGTACTGTCATTCCGTTCACTAATCTCGGCCATGACGGGCCGGCATTGATTTCTATCTGGTCTTTGGTTTAATATTTTAGGTGTCTAAGTCCGTTTTTGTTCTCTCTCCGCCTATATCTATGACCTGCGGTGCATGATGGTGGCAGCGGCTTGGTGGTTGGGGAAGAGAAGGGTATCCGCCACGACGACGTTCTCTCTCCGGCCAGCAGCGAAAACAATTGCCTCGGCGATATCCTCAGGGGTCAAAGGATCGCAGCCACTACAAATGGTCAGTATCAGAGAAAATTGCATATGGAAATTTGCAAGACTTACGCATAGACAGCATCGGCCTTGCTCTTGTCACCGTAGAATCGGACAACGGAGAATTCTGTCTCGACCTGACCAGGATCGATACCAATGACTCGGACTCGCTTGGCAATGAGCTCCTTTCGCAAGCTGTCGGTGAAAGATCGAACAGCAGCCTTGGTCGCGCAGTAGATACCACCACCAACGTAGGGCTCACGGCCAGCAATGGAACCAATGTTGATAATGTCGCCAGCACCTTCGCCATTGTTTCGCTTGAGCATAATGGGTAGGATGGCTTGTGTCATGTTGATGAGTCCTGTCACGTTGGTGGCGAACATGACATTGATGTCCTCCTCTAGAATCTCGGGCGCCTTGGCTACGCCCTTGACCAGGCCGCTGTAGTAAATGGTTAGCTACTAATCTCTCTTGGCTCGTTCCAGGGATGGTAGAGAATAACTCACGCATTGTTCACCAGCACATCAATCTCCTTGAACTCAGCAGGCAGCTTGCCGACAAATGAGCGGATCTCATCAGCATTGCTAACGTCCAATTGGACGGGCAGGACCTTGACACCCTCGCCGACCTCCTTGACGATATCCGCCGCAATCTGCTTGAGACTGTCGATGCGGCGCGCCGTCAAGATGAGCTTGAGGTCCTTGGGACTTGTGCGCGCAAACTCAAAAGCCGTAGCCTTGCCGATGCCGGATGAGGCACCAGTGATGAGGATGGTCTTGCCCTGAAGGCGTTGAGACATGGCGGCGGCTGACATAGTGGGCGTTTGTGTGTGTGAGGTGATATTGGCAAGGAAAGACCTGTTGTGGCTTCACAAAGACGGCTTAGGCTGTGATAGAGGAGGTCGATTGATATACAGAGGGGTCGAGTTTGGCTACCGCGGCTTTAAGCGGAGTACAACGGATGTTTGCGAGAGTGCTGGACCCCGCAGTTGGTTTTCCGTCGGATGGCGGGGGCTTTTCCGTCTTTGTCCGAGGAGACGGAAACTTCGCCGATCATTACTAAGGTGATAACTTGGCGTTGACAGTTCACATGCTTGCTGCTGCGAATGCCAGTGAAAACAGAGTAATTAAAATGCAATGGTCTTTGAACTGTGTAGTTTATGATCTATAAAAATCACATGGGAGGTATCATTGATGAAATACAAATACACGGGTCAAGAAAACAGCTCGTCACCCAGGAACAAATCCAAGTTCCCCAATCCAGACGAGACCATCGATGCAAACTGGCCCCAACCCGAAGAGTCTGAAAACGCAGAACTAGGCATGCCATTGAAGTCAATCGTAGTGTCTCCAAGCAAGTCCGTATAGTTGGTGGCCAGACTAGGGCTCTCATCCGTCGCAATTGACGCTGTACTAGTCTGGCGTACGGCCTCGACTCTCAGTTCTTCCAACACAAGACAGTATCGCTCTGATAGTGAGCCCTTTTCGGCAATAGTTGCGATGTGTGACTGGCATTGGATGGCGGCTGAGAGGTAGTTGGTGTAAACCTCAGGTGGAGAGTCTCGCTTCTGGATCACGTAGATGTAAAGCACGATAGTTGCAGTAAAGGCAAAGTATGCCGTGATCTGTAGGTAATTAGTCTTGTTATGATAAAGTTAATGGTGCATATTCACCCAGAATGCGCGAAACATCTGTCTGGTTTGCGTAATGTGATCAATCGTGTTCACTGTCTTCATGGCCGCCATCAGACACTGCTGTATACTCTCCACCATCTGCGCATCATCAGGCTCTTCATCACCAGTGCTCCTGCGGTGTCGCGAAAGACGCGCAAGGTTATTTAGCACAAATGGTCGGTGAGTGAGAATGATGGAATGCCAATAGGTGAGGTTGAGAACATTCTGTTGGCGTTGGAAGATTGGGACGAGTAGTGAAGTGTTGAAGAAGTCGACATCAAGGAAACGGGCGAACTCCACTCG
Organism: Fusarium sp. JS1030; assembly: GCA_000966855.1. Lineage (NCBI taxonomy): Eukaryota > Fungi > Ascomycota > Sordariomycetes > Hypocreales > Nectriaceae > Fusarium > Fusarium sp. JS1030. Next base: position 201,240 of record JWIW01000025.1, read on the forward strand.
CCAATCGCTTAAGTCTTTTGAGATCCTTTCAGTCAAGACTGCGCGACGGCCGGCTGAGATGGGTTTTATCGAGTACAGATCGCGAACGATTTTACTGATAATTCGGGCAAGTCTGGCTTGTTAGTATTGAACCTCGGCGTCGGTAAGGTCAACTTACTGCATATGGGCGAAGGAAGCAAGCATAGTCGATGGGCTTCTATTCAAAAGAGAAGTAGTGATGCGCTCATGCGTAAGCTGATCATCGTCGACACACGCCGGAAGTGGCGCGTCAATATCATCGTCGTGGAATGACCGTGGTCTGCCGAGAGCAATACTCAGGTAAGCATCCAGAGTGTAGGCACACCAAAAGGTCCGACGACGACACTCTATCTCGACCATACTGACTCCACTTGTCGCATCAGATCGCCTGTTTCGGTTAAGACCAATAGCCAGGGCCAGGTTTGACACGGTGCCAAATTGACTCCAGCAATGGTTGATACGAGATTGCGTGAGGAGGTAATAGCATTGCGTTAAGCGAGCTTGAACGCTGGCTAAGCGTACTGAACCTCTCTCTTTTGTGAGATGGTGCTCGGCTGCCAGATAGTATCGAGTACTATAATCCCCAATATTAGCGTTTGCACTCCTTCGGCGAAGCTCATCACATACCTCAAGTCGGCCGGACCTGGTCTGTCACTCTCTGGCATATAAACCCTTGCATGAGCAAACACCATAAACAGCAGCGCAATCTTGGTTGGTGCACTCTGCGTATCCCGCATAACACCAAGAGTGTCGTAGAACTCGACGAACCATTCCTGAATCGTAGGCCGGTGGAGGAACCGGTACGTTGGCATTGCAAAGTCAAAGTATCGGTCCACTAACCGCTGAGCATCATCTCTAGGCAACATCATACAAAACGAGGGATCAAATTCGGGAAGTTGAAGGGGTGCATCGCCAAAAGTAAAGATTGTGCTAGCATGGGAGAACGAGATGGCCTGATGAAGGCGTTTCTGAACCCGGAGTAGGAACGCAACGCCAGAGGCTGGACCGACATAGTGACCTTGTAGGTCTGTTGATGACGGTTCTGGAGATGCTTGTGATGATGGCACTATGTAGTCAGAGGTTGAGGCGGATAGATAGGTCGACGTGACATCGCGGCTTTGCAGACCGGTCGTGTCCAGCGCCGACACGTTCTCGACCGATATCTGCACATCTGGCACTGCACTATCCCTAGTCTCCTCAATGTGAGACGTCGGTGGGATCACCGGGGGTCGGCCTCTAGCATAGGAAGAATTGAATGTGCAGCTGGCCTTTGCCCGGACACAGAACTCGCAGGGCTGCTGGCCGTTGCATTTGATCTTGCGTCTGAGACATGGCGTCACGCGTTAGCAAGATGGTCTATAGATGGCATCCGGGTTCTGTCACTTTTTACAACGATCGCATGCTCGCGTTACTCTCAGCCTCTCGCTGGTGTTTCTTTTCCGCTTCTTGAATAGCTGAGCGTCAGCAGAGGCTCGCAGTGGTTGGCCACTCGACGACATTTCGGATCCGCTGCCAATGGCTCCGTAGACGCGATATCTCGAGGGCAGTCGCGTGGTGGGTGAGTAATTTTCGTGTTAGAGCAAGGGGACCCTGAGACGGAGAAGGACGGGACGTGGAGGATTTTATCCGTCGGAAATGTCGCTGCTGATCCGAGGAGGCTACTTTTCCGTCGAGTGCCACTCGGTTGCGTGCCCAACTCTTGGCTTTGGGGGTGGGTCTGTCTCCTCCTCCCGGGCCAATATTCTAAAGAGCTTCAAGTATCCCCGACCTTTCCTAAAAGCTTCTCAGCCTGAACACAAGCCTCATTTTCGACTATCCAAGTAGTTACCATCATGTCGTTCCCTAAAGTACCCGCCGCTGGCGTCTGGGCCCCTGCCATCACCTTCTTCGACCACAGCACTGATACGCTCGACACTGAGTCTCAGGCCAAGTACTACTCGTACCTGTCAAAGAGTGGTCTGGCTGGTCTGGTCATTCTCGGGACCAACGCCGAGACGTTTCTGCTCACCCGTGAGGAGCGCAAGACACTCCTAGAGACTGCCCGGAAAGCATGCGGCCCATCATTTCCCATCATGGCTGGTGTCGGTGGCCACTCGACCAAGCAGGTCCTTGAGTTCATCTCGGATGCTGCTGATGCCGGCGCGAATTATGTTCTGCTTCTCCCCCCTGCTTACTTTGGTAAGCAAACAACACCAGCCGTCATCGACAACTTCTTTGATGATGTGGCCAAGGAGAGCCCACTACCTATTGTCATCTACAACTTCCCTGTCGTGTGCAACGGCATCGATCTGGACTCTGCGACGATTGCCAGGTTGGCCAAGAAGCACAAGAACATTGTCGGTGTGAAGCTCACCTGTGGTGCCGTGGCCAAGATCACACGTCTCGCAGCCGAGTTCCCATCTGAAGAGTGGACGACATATGGCGGACAATCAGACTTTCTCATTGGCGGCCTAGCTGCTGGCTCCAAGGGAACCATTGCAGGATTCGCCAACGTGTTCCCCAAGACTATCGTGCATATCTATAACCTCTACCAAGAGGGCAAGTTGAAGGAAGCTATGGAACTGCACAAGAAGGCGGCGCTAGCAGAGCAACCCTGCAAGGCTGGTATCTCATCAGTCAAGTACGCGACGGCGCTCAACACGGCCAAGGCGGCAGGTATCGAAGGAGCAGTAGAGAAGCTAAAGCCGAGACGACCATATCTTGCACCCAGTGACGCAGAGAAGAAGAACATTGAGTCGCAAATTGCCCCTTTGGTGGAGATTGAGGCGAGCCTGTAACTAGAACTCTGCATTTTCAGCGTTGGGCTATAGGGTATACATCTACTTAGATAGGGTTAACGAGATCATATATCATGACAAACCAGTAAACCAGTTAAACCATGTCTGAAAATGGGACTATGTATTTGTGGTTATTCTTTTAGGTCAATTCATCTAATATTTATCTTTTCTTTGACTTTGTTGCGTGCTAAGGTCCAGGTTTGAAGAAACGAGTGCCATCTTTTGGCTCTAACTTTCGCTCAATCCAAATAATTGACCGAAAGCCATCATTCAGAGAAAATGGCTCATTACATCGATTGACTTGGTCGATAAACCTACACCTAGATAAATCAAAGCTGATAACTATCGCTAGGAGCCTCGACTAGGTCACATGCATCCTCGTGGAGGCTTGCTTGTCGGGATGTACTTGTGGGATGTTACCGTCCCTCCGCGGAACAGAACCGGCATCGGATGCGAGTGGGTCGAAGGATGCGGATAAATACAACCGCCCCACTCGAGTGATCCGAGGATATTTATGCACGCGATTGTGTATACATGACGTCTGCGCAATCCACGCTAGCGAGGGAATTAGATGTTGCCATTATCATCTCAAAACTGCGAGTCTTGGGTTTGAATCGCGTGAATAGGACCATTGGTCGCATTGAGAAATTTGTATCACGATGAGTAACACTCCATTGGAAGTCCTCGTCTACGGACTGGGCGCGTAAGACTCCTTGACTCCAGTCTTCCTCGGAGCTGCACTAACATCGGCTAGAATCGGCTCCTTCTACAGCTTCATACTAAGTCGGAATGAACAGGTCCGCTTGACTGTTGTGGCACGATCAAATTACGACGCAGTCAAGGCCAATGGCATTCAGATCACAAGTCAGAACCATGGCCAACACCACTTTCGCCCACACAAAGGTCAGTAATAAAGAACTCTATGTTTACACGAGGATACTGATTAGTTCAGTGGTAAAAACTGTTGCGGAAGCAGGGCAAAAGTTCGACTACATTGTCTGTGCCCACAAGGCGATAAATCAAGCCACTGTGCCTTCACAGATAGAGCCTGGAGTTGACGAGGCAAGGACGACAATAGTCATTATTCAGAATGGCGTTGGTAATGAGGAGCCATTTCGAAAGCACTTCCCGACTGCGACCATCTTGTCATGTGTGGTTTGTCTCCCCGGCGTTGTGTTTGTGATATCTCTCACTGATGGCCACGCAGACTTGGTGTGGTACTCGCCAACCCCAGCCCGGAATCATAACCCACACAAAGTCTGAGGATATGCAAATCGGGCGATTTCCGAATGAAACTGCCGATAAGACCCGAGAAATCGCACGCCTTGACCAGTTCGCGTCGTTGCTGGCTGCTGGAAAGACAAAGTTCCAAGTCGTGCCTAACATTCAAGTTCAGCGGTGGGAAAAGGTGGTCTGGAACGCTGCCTGGAACTCCCTGACCACTCTAACACTCATGGACACACACGCCTGGCTCAATTCTTCCGAGGATGCAATGGTAATGACTAAGAAGTTGATGAAGGAAGTCATTGATGTCGCGAGAGCTCTTGACGTACCAATCGAGCACACGTTAGTGGACAGGCTCATTGACAAAATTCAGGGAATGCCACCGATTGGAAGTAGTATGAGAACGGATTATGACAACGGAAAGCCTATGGAGGTGGAAATTATCCTAGGTTATCCAGTGCGGAAGGGGAGGGAGCTGGGCCTGAACGTAGCAACGATCGAGACTCTGTACACTCTTCTAACAGCTATCAACCAAAGGCTGACGAATGAGTCAAAGTAGGGACTGTGAATACGATAATTGTAACAGAAATCACAGAAATAGCTGCTGAATACCGGATCGAGTAACCCTGAGTCAAACGGAGTACTAGAGTGTTGGTCCGTGTCGGACTTTGTTAACTTTGTATCGTGGAATGGCCGGCTAAGCTCTATCGGTAGTTGAACGGCCTAGGCCTATTTAAGAACGACCCAAGTTTACCAGGTATTAAACCCTGTAGGATTGATGTTTCCCCAAACATCAGTTGATCCGCCCTGCAGTAGCACATCCAGAGTTCCTGTGCCACCAGTAACCTGTAATTTTGCGCGTCAGTCATGTGAATTCTCCCACCAGCGGGCGTGTTCAACTTACCAGAGAGTCAAACTGGCCCCAACTAGCCATGTGTGCTAAACTAGCATCCACAGCACCCATCGTGTTGGCTGTAATGCCTCCGGCAGCTTGGTTCCCCTCCCCAGCCTCGTCAAACCCTTGGCTATCTACCATGCCGAGTCGTCCGTTTCCTACGGCAAGACCGGCGTCACCTTGACCCGCAAACCTCCCATTTGTATCCGTGTTTTGAGGAACAGCTGTCTGCCCTGTGTTACCCTCTTCACCAATGGAACCCCCTCCAGCTCTGGGCGTTGACACTGAGGCGAGGTAGTTGTTATTGCGAAGCACTTCTAGACGTAATTCCTGCAACACCACTCCGTACCGTTGCATTAGAGACGCCTTTGTTGCAATACCCTCGATTTGGGCGTGGCATTTGGAGGCTAGGCGAAAATGTCTCGAGTACGTCTCGGGAAGTTCGGCGCGTTGCTGGATGGCGTAAACGTATAGGATGACTACGGCACTGAAGCCATAGTACGGAATAAACTAAACAGAGAAGTGTCAGCTTTTTCTTATATCAAGTTACTAGGTTAGTAAGCTAGCACATACAAACAGTGTGCTATAAAGCTCGCCTGCAGTGGCGATCCGGTCAATGTGCTCAATGATGTCCGTCGCAGCATCGATGCAGATCTTGATGTTCTGTTGCATCTCTTGCTGTCGAGATGATAACAAATCTCCGTCGACTCCATAGTTGGCTAGACTCGTGAAGGACTTGAGCAGGAAAGGCCTGTAAACAAGGATCTGAGCATGCCAGAAAGCAAGTTTCAGAACATCACGCTGTCGCAACACGAGCTTGACAAACATGGCAGAGCTTCCATCCGTATCGAGAAGGTAAGAGATATGCTCTCGCCACTCTTTCAAGTCTTGGCTGAATTTTGCGGCGAGGGTAAAGTGTTCTTCAGTCGATCGGGGATGGATGCCGTACAGAGCTCGAAGAATTCTGGCGAGAATCCTGGACAGCCTAGCTCTCTGCATCAGTAAACAAGGCCACACAAGCTAAGGCTTCAAGTATGCCCCAAAGTCACTTGGAATGGTCTTACTTTATTTGAGCCACAGTGGCAGAAGTTATTGATGGACCAGAGACAGTTGGTTGAGGCGTCAAACCGAAGCGAAGTTGCTCATCATCGATGCAAAGAGGCAGCTCTTGATCAATATCTTCATCATGAAACGTCATGGGTCTCCCCAAAGCTGCACTGAGATAAGTGTTGAGATTGAAGGCACACCAGAAAGTACGTTTTCTACTCTCAAGGTCGACATGGTCAACACGATTCGAAGCCTTGACATCAACGCGAGATTTCCTATGTATGCCGAGTGCCATGGCGAGGTGTGCTGTAATACCGAAAAGTGTCCAGCAGTGATTGAGCCGGGACTGGGCAAGTAGGTAGAAGCACTGAGCCAGCCGTGCCTGGACGTGGGCAAGGCGTATCTGGTCCTTCTCCATTGAAAGCTGATGTTCTGCGACGGCGAAGAAACGAGCGCTGGAAGACAGGGTTACACATGTTACTTCAAATACCACCAAGAGTCGGCGTTTATTACGGACTTACTTACCTTGACTCAGCTGATTCTTGAATCGAACTCTTTGCGTCACTAGTCGACTGACTCCGATAATTATTTGAGTGCGCAAACACCATGAACAGTAGGGCAGTCCGGCTCCGAGCCGTCTCTTGATACAGCATGGCTCCATTTGTCTCATACAATTCTTCTAGCCATGCTTCTATAGACGAACGGTGAAGGAAACGATGTGTGGTTGCAGCAAAGTCAAAATACCTTTTTACCATAGACTCCGCCAACTGTTTTGGTGGCAGGATGGCGAACGACGAGTCATGTCCTGGCAGTGGGCGATCTCCAAAGTTGAAGATGGATGAGTTTAGGTATCCAGGAGATTGGAACTGAACCTGCAGCTTTTTCTGTATCCGTAAGAGAAAGGACACACCCGATGCCGGTCCAACATAGTGACCCTGCTCATCGGTTGGCGATGGCTCGGGAGAGTTGCGCATTGACTGAGGAAGCCGAGTTGATTGACCACCCGCCCTGGGTCCAACCCCAGCCGGCTCAGTCGCACTACCATCAGGGGCAATCTCTTCTACTGTTTGCACCGGCGTAGGTGATGCGAGTACAGACTCTGCGGCACCAGTTGGGGACAGCTGAGAGGAAGCCATGTCGGCGAAGGACTCTCTGCGATCACCGCCATTGGGGCTAGTTCCTCGCCCCGATGTTGGTAAATGCGTCTGTGTTTGTTCCTGCAGTGATTTCTGTGAATTGATCCCAGTATCAACAGTGATTGAAGGCAGAGTTTGGCTCCGTCGATTGGCCGCGGTGAACTGGCAGTCCAGCTTGAAGTGGGAGCAAAAGACGCATGGCCAGGTCCCGGAACATCGCGTCTTGCGTCTAAGTCCACTCCGATCAGCCAAATTCAATACGCTTAAGATATTTGGGAGGACCTTACGCTTTGCAACGGTCGCAGGCTTTACTGACGCGCGCGCGCACAGGGTCCTCTCTCAGCCGTTTCGGAGGCTCGTCGCGTTCGGGAGGGTCTATCACGCGTCGACTCCGAGACTGTGACGGTACTGAAGATGCATCCATGTCTGTTCCTCGGATGAGCAGGCCAAACAAACAGACCAAACATCAGGGTGAGGCTGGGCGTTAGGAAGAGTAGCCTCGGATGAGCGCTTCCGATCCTAAGCCGATGTTCCCCGGAACCGGAGACTTGCCGATCCCTGTCACCGTCCTCACCTTCTCCGCATGACAAGGAGCCCACCCCGAGTACAACGGATAATACTCCGTAGTCTGTGGGAACATGTCGCGAGTTGAGGAGGTGCTGTACGCATGCGGTGATCCAAATTCTTGTCCTCTTTCGATTGGATAAAAGGATAGACACCTCCATTGACAGACTCCCATCTTCCCAAGATCTCGCATCCTAGTGTGCCCAACCCCAACAAACAGTCAGAAACCATGCCTCAAAAAGGCGTCATTCGAGATATTGTCATCACGCCCGTGGCTTTCCACGATATGCCACTATTGAATAGTGTCGGCGTGCACGAACCCTATGCCCTGCGCAGCATCATTGAGGTTGTGACCGATGATGCTTACGGTTTAGGCGAATCCTACGGCGACTCAACCCACTTGGCTCGACTGCAATCAGCAGCCGACCGAATCAAGGGCCTCACAGTCTACGACACAAATGCCATCTACAAGGCGTGCGTCGACTCTCTAGTAGGCACCGAGACATCTGGAGGCGACGGCATGGGAGGAATGGTGACAACAGCAAGTGTCGCCGATAAAGTGTTTTCTCCATTCGAGGTTGCCAGCCTCGACATCCAGGGCAAGCTAGCTGGGTTACCGGTGAGCGCCCTACTGGGCGGACGTGTGAGAGATAGTGTCCAGTACTCTGCATACCTCTTTTACAAGTGGGCTGGGCACCCAGGCTCTCCCGATGATGAGTACGGTGCTGCGCTTGACCCGGCTGGTCTGGTGAAACAGGCCCAGAAGATCATTGACGAATATGGTTTCAAGGCTATCAAGCTCAAGGGTGGTGTCTTTCCTCCCGCTCAAGAGGTCGAAGCCATCAAAGCCCTGCGTGCAGCGTTCCCCAATCTGCCCCTGCGGCTCGACCCCAATGCTGCATGGACAGTTGAGACCTCCAAATGGGTTGCCAGGGAGCTTGACGGGATTGTCGAGTATCTGGAAGATCCTGCCCCTGAGATCGAGGGCATGGCTGCTGTAGCCAAGGAAGCATCAATGCCCCTGGCCACCAACATGGCAGTAGTCGCCTTCAACCACCTCCCCTCCTCCATCCTCCAGGATGCTGTACAGGTGGTGCTCTCTGACCACCACTTCTGGGGCGGTCTTCGCAAGTCCCAAGTTCTAGCATCCATCTGCTCAATCTGGGGGATGCGTCTATCTATGCATTCAAATAGTCACCTCGGCATCTCACTAGCCGCCATGACTCATCTGGCCTCGGCGACGCCTAATCTCGACTACGCGTGCGATACCCACTGGCCCTGGAAGCGTCGGGACGAGGATGTCGTTGTTGACGGCGCACTCAAGTGGGTCGACGGTGGTCTGGTTGTGCCCACCGCTCCTGGGCTGGGTATTGAGCTTGATAGGGAGAGACTGGCGCGGCTGCACAAGCAGTATCTTGACTGTGGGCTACGGAAGCGGGACGACACTACCTACATGCAGAAGTTCCAGCCAGACTTTTCCGCGAAGATCCCCAAGTGGTGAGGGACTGTTGGGGTAGTATGTCATCAGCGGTGTTGGGTTACGGAATTATTAGCCAGTTCTTGAATGTCAACGAATCACCAACAATATCCAGTTTATCACCCCGTGACATCTCATTCTGTGCCGATTGGGCAATTTGAGGATTTCGGTAAAGCCTACTTCTGATTGCCGACATGAGGAGTAATGGCCTGATATCGTAAAGCCTTCACGGAGCAAAGGAGACATCTCTTCTCACGCCATGTTTATGCAAGAAGTGACGGATGGAGATTGTGGAGAACCGTTGGAGGCGGGTTCGTGTGTCCGAAGTTTGTCAAGACATGCGTGAAGCTCATAAGAGACAGGGGTCATGAGACATCCCCGCGGAGATACGCTGAGAACGTCGCTCCCAACTGCCACATCATAGACCCTTTTTCATAACCATGACTCTGGTTATATGCTACTTAGGCTTGACAAGAATCAAGTGTTTCCCCAGACCCCTTTGTCTCAGCAATGGCAATATCGGTGTGCGACGCTACAAGGAGCACCGCTGGGGTCGGGCCCATCACTCCTAACTCGCAAGCATCGGATGCCCTTTCCCCCAGACATACCGCGGATGTGTTAAACCCAAAGCGGCTTCCCCACAACTTCCGAACCCTGCCATCTCACTAACCGATCCTCGGAGCTTCATCAACCTCCGCAACGGACCACGGCTCCGGCCTCTAGTCTACCTACCGGTGAGAAGGAAACGCGGGGGTGGAGCGGCGCCAGTCAGTTCGAATGCGGGGGAAGAGTCCATCTGACTCTCAGTCCCTGCCAAGGAACTACCAGTTCTTATTCCCTGGTGTGTGGTTTAGCCGGGGATATTGTGTTATAAATATTATAAACGCTACCTGTGTCTGGTGTTTCAAGACTTTGATAACACCTTCTTTAGGTTGGGACCACTGGGTAAGATCCTTGATTTTTTTATCAAGATCTATTCGTCCTGAAAGCCAGCTTGACTGCAATAGCATTGTCCCATTCTTCTCGACTAGGGAGTCGGACCATCGACAATATGGCGAAACAACCCGCGGGCCATCGCGGCAACTCGACTAGGTCGATCCTCATCGGCTTGGCCATCAGTCTTGCTGGGTAAGTAACAGTTGATTTGACTTCTATGTGCTAGACTAATGCCTGACCTGAACAGATTCGTGTACGGTATCGATACGGGAATCATCGCCTCGACGATCGCACAAGAAACGTTCAAATCCTACATGTATGGCCCGGCCATGGAGAACGTCTCGGCTAGAGCTGGTATCGTTTCTGGATACTATGCTGGATATGCCTTCGGTAGTGGTGGCTCTGCCTACTGCATGGACAAGATGTCTCGACGATGGACTTTGCTTTTCGGCTCTGTTGCCAGCGTCATCGGCGCTATTCTGCAGACTGCCGCTCAGAACCCGGCCATGATGATTGTTGGGCGAGCCTTCTCGGGTTTCTCGACAGGCATGGTTTATCCCACTGCGCCTGTCTATCTAGCTGAGCTATCTCGTTCGTGCCCATCTCAGAGTCTTCAAGTGACTTCAAGCTGACATATCTCCAGCACCGGAAAACCGTGGCTTCCTTGTCGGTTTGAAAGGGTGTGTGGATCTAGCATTTGCGTCTTTTGTACTCCTACTAACAGATGACATAGACTGATGAATACCCTCGGCTTCTTCGTTTCTGGCTGGGTTGGCTATGCGGGTTCGTTCGCAGTCGGTGAACTCCAATGGCGAATTCCTCTTGCCACTCAGATCCCACCTGCTCTTCTGCTGGCCATTATGACCATTTTCTTGCCTTACTCACCCCGATGGCGTAAGTGACTTGCGTGCTCATACGATGCAGATGGGAAGGGATCTAACTAACCCTATATAGTCGCTATGAAAGAGAGATATGACGAGGCCAAGCAGGTCATGTACTCCCTTCACGGCCATCGAGGTTCCGACGTCATCGAAGCCGAATTCGCCGAGATGTGTAGCCAGATCCAACTTGAAGCCAACAGGAAGAAAACAGCCAATTTCCTAAACCTCTTCACCCGCAAGTATATCCGTCGTACTTTACTGGCTTGCTTGACCGTCAACATGATGAAGCTCTCTGGCTCAAACATTATTCAGAACTACCAGTCCGTCATGTACAATTCTCTAGGCTACGAGGGTCAGACAGTGCTTCTTATTGGCGCCTTGTACGGGTTCATGGCTGTCATCGGCCAGATCATCAACGTCTTCTTTGTTGCTGATCACTGGACTCGTCGCACAACGGTTATCTCGGGAAGTTATGCCTTGGCTATTCTCTTGGCAGTTCTGACAGCGCTGTCTAAGCACTTTGGCGAGGGCTCCAACAACCCCGCTGGCTCTCAAGCTGGCGTTGCGTTCATCTTCTTGTTTGCTTTCGCATACTCTTTCTACTTCAACAGTGTCAATTGGGTTCTCGTCGCAGAGATCTTCCCTCTCGACCTTCGTGGAGTCGGAGTTGGCTTCTCAGTCTTTACCCAGGCCGTCACAGCTATCTGGCTCTCGTACGCCGCGTCCATCGCTTTTGACGAAATCGAGTGGAAGTTTTACTTTGTCTTTATTGCCTGCAACGTGTTTGCTGGAACCATCTACTTCTTCTTCCTGCCTGAGACGCGATTCCTGTCCCTCGAAGAGGTGGCGGCCAAGTTTGGTGACGAGATTGTCACTTCTCCTACCGCTAAGCAACTGGAACTTGAGGCGTCCGACCAGAACGTGGTTAGCCCTGACAAGCCTGAGATATCGTCGGATCATGTTGAGGTGTCGAAGAGGTGATTGTGGAATATGAATGATGGGCGTTATTCAAGGAGGCAAAGTCCTTCTGGAGGACAAGATATAGTCACATATACATATACTTGAAGGTTAGTCGAATATAGCCTCGAAACAAGAAAGGCATCCATCTACCACGTTCTATTGATATAAAGGGCCGGCTTCCTGTCTGAGTTTAAATACCTATCAATCGTAATCCATGTATTATCCACAAGTAACCTTTTCTTCTGAACTATGAATGCTGCGGACGCATTCCACTCTCGACAACTGACCAAAACTCCCTTACGAATTCTCGCCGCCCTCGACCAGGCCTCACTGCCAGATACCGCCGGTTATCGATGGCAGGATCCCAATTGTTAGGATGCCCATCGATCATGGCCCCGCCAGCCTCTACCAAGATGCACCACGCAGCCGCCACGTCCCAGGCCCAGCATCCACATTCCCAAAAGGCCTCCTGCTGACCTGCCGCAACTCGGCAGATTGCGATTGCCGCCGAGCCTGTACAACGAAGCGAGTTAACGAACCGGCCCCCGCTAGCCTTGGTCCTAGCCAGAGTCGTGAAGACGTGCAGGTTGAGATCAAAGTCGGGCCCTTCTCTGTCGCTGCCCCATTCGATGCCAATACAGGCAGACGTTAGGCCTCCCGATGGCTCGGAGACCAAAGGCAATCTCTGCATGGGGCTTCCATGTCGAGAGGTAAACGCCCCCTGACCTCTCACTGCGCTCCAGAGTTCGTCGTGGAATGGGTTATACACGATTCCGACGGTGGGTTGCCGGTCAATGATGAGACCAATCGACACACACACGTCTGGGAGCCCGTGGACAAAGTTGGACGTGCCGTCGATTGGATCCACGATGAAAGTCGGCTGGTTTTTAATCTCAGATCCAGCCTTGGAGGACTCTTCTCCTACAAAACCGAACGAAGGATATCGCGCTGTGAGTCGATCTCGGATGAGCCTCTCGACTGCCTGATCAGTTTCTGTCACGATATCGGCCGCTGTACAGTCATCAGCAGATCTGGTCAAAAGGTGTCTTGAGAAATACAGACTGTTCTTTTTGGACTTTGTTGTCAATGCAGTAGGTTGCGCGTTGCGGATCAAGTTGCCGGCCTCCTTTGCCACCCAGGTCAAGTCGGCGCATATCTGCCGCAAGTCGTAGTCCATGGTTTCGCTTGCGTTGGCATTGCCAGGACGACCAGGTCTCGTTTTCATATACAACACATGGTTTGTGGTCGTCTGGTTGTAAGAGGCTCCTACCAATAAGAGGACGCTTGTTGTCGCCTATCATGCCGTTCTGGGTGTAGGGTCTCCGATCGGTAAGAGATAAGCACCGTCGGCAAAAGATAGCGTCGCTAATCTCGCTCACTGTCGCCTCGACCTATTAATCGGCAAAGATACCAGCAACTTGGTCGTGTCACTCCCGAATCTACCGTTTCTTCGGCGTAGACCCAATGGGGATCACACAGAAGCCGGCAATGCAACAACGCAACTATCGCGGCAGGGTCCGCAGCGGCTGTCTCACCTGTCGCTCTCGCAAGGTGAAATGCGACGAAGGAAGACCGACCTGTCACAACTGCACCAGACTGGAGAGGCAATGCGTTTACCAAGCCCGAAGATCCCAACGACGACCAGAGACCATGCCCTCGAGCCGATCGCCAGCTGATAGCTCTGATACTCGTCGACCGGGCCGACAGTCGGAAACCCAAGACACCTCTCAGCCGGAATTACCCACGACCAGGGCAACTCAGACCAAGGGGATCGTCGAAACGTCGCCGTCAGCCCACCAAGCCAGCTCAGAAGACCCCTTCCTGTACCCAGATAGCTCGATTGTTGACGTAACTTCTCGTCTCGAGAGGGCTCTCGCAGACCGACACCAGAATGGCACCCCGGATGAGCCCTCGGTAGACGCCGACTCGCCCGCCACTCTGATATCTCGGGATATCGAGCTCACCACAACTATGGATCTCCTTGCCGCCTGTAGCGAGCCCTCGCGGTTGACGTCCTTCTTCCTCGAGTCGGTCGACTGCCCCGGCGTCACCCCCTTCGACAGCGTCAACTGGCATTTCGCCAAGCGCTATATCGTGGAGTTGGGCAAGACATGCTCGGCTATTATGTCAGGTATAACCGCCGTTGCTACCTTGTTTAAAGCTCAGTTATATGGCCTGTCTTCGTCAAGGTCCTTGTCTCAGTACCACTCTACCCGAGCGGCCCACGAGGAGCTACTGGGCGACCCCACGAAGGATTTCAGTCATTGTCTGGTAGTGGTCCTCCTCCTTTGCCTATTCGAAATCGCACAATCTGGGGATGGCGTACCGGCTTTCAAAGATCCGAGCCAGCTGTTCCTAGAGCGACTAGGAGCCTGGGCGCAGCATCCCAAGTCTCACTCCGAACTGTCTCTCAGACTCATAATTTGGTTAAAGATCTTGCAAGTAGTGACGACGCGTGGAGGGGGCATGGGATTGTTGTCAGACTCCATCTGCTCCCTGCTTCCCGACTACGAGGAACCATTTCCCAGCATCAAGGCTCCTGCTAGCCGCGAGTCGGGCCTTTCAACACACTTGCACGATGTTCTCTGTGGTCCCGTGTTCGATTTCTACTTTCGTCTTCAGATGTTTTCTGGGGAGATCGCCAAGTTAACACACTACCACCGCTCTCGCACAACAGGTGTCGATCAGGAAGAAGTGGCGCAGCTGGCGGCAAACATCAAGTCGCGCCTACGAGAGCTCTGGAACAGCCGCTCTGCTACACAGCAACAGACCTCGCAAGACCTCCGCGACCAACTGGCGCCCAAGGTGGCCAATGCGGTCATCCAGCTGGTTGGAATCTGTAACGCCGCCTACCACGCCGAGTTTGTCGAGCTTGACCGCGTGCTCGGCGACCCGGTTTCTCAGTGGACAGACTCGCGAGACGCGATTCAAGCGATCAGGAAAATAGTCGATGATGGATGTGCTTGCTCCGACACAATGGAGAGCGAGGGACTCAACCCAGGCTATCTCCGGCCTTTGTTCCTCTGCGCCATCGAGTGCATGGACAGGGAGGAGAATCAGTGGGCGGCGGAGCGCATCGCCCAGATTCGGGATCCGATATACCGGAGCAAGTTCTTCTCTACGTTTGCCAAGGAGCTGTCGGATGCGCAGATACGCAAGGAGAGGCGGGTTACGTCAAAGTATTTTTGTATCTGGTATTTCGGAGTACCTCCTCCGTACATGTGAGGGGGGAAATTGCAATACCCAACTCCTTGAGTACATCATCTCCAAGTCCATAAAGAATACCCTGTGACCGAGAGTCTCTGATAGTCAAACTACATCTTCTGGTGGCCAGCAATGGCTTCTACCAAATCAACCTGGGTCTTTGCAAAATACCGAGGAGGGATTCTCCTCTCAAACAAGATATCCATCTCGGCCGCAGTGCGGCCTTTGGGCTCAGGAACACAGAAGTAAGCAAATATGACAGAGATCAGGCACCCCCCAGCCCAGAAGAAGCCCGTCTTGGCGCCCCAGTTCCACGCGGTAGGGTTTAGCTGGTACGGCGTGATGGCATTGGCGATGATTCCCGTGACGGTGTAGCTCCAGCGGGCTAGGACGATGGACTTGCTGCGCAGTAGGGTGGAGGGAATCTCGCAGCAGAGCGTGTTTGTCAGCGGGCCCATGCCGGCGTTGTAGAGGAAGGACGAAATAATAAGGAAGACGCCGATTGCCCAGGAGAAGGCAGTGTTGGAAGACTGCGCCTGGGGGACACCGACGGCGCCGATGAGGACCATGAGGATCAGCATCAGGACTAAGCTCCAGACGTAGATAGTCCGGCGGCCAAACAGAGGGAGGAGAGACCACTAAGACAGAGTCAGCGGCCCGTTTGGAGCTGACCTACGGGCGTGACGAGTACTCACCGAGACAAATCCACCAATGAGTGCGAGCGAATAGTTGATAATGGTCAAGTTGAACGCCTGATCACTTGGAAACCCGGCCTGCTTCATGAAATAGGTCGCATAGCCGCGGAGGGGGTTTCCACTGAGGGTTTGGATGCAGTAGATGCCAATAACAATCAGGGTTCTGCGCATATCGACGCCCTTGAAACAGGCGAGGTACGACGTCTCAGCGTTGACGGTACGCTCGTGTTCTGTCGTGACCACCATCAAGGCCACGTTCTTGTCGAGATCGAGGTGAACATGTCCCACTGAGGCAAGACGTTGCAAAACCTGCTTCGCTGCTTCGAGCCGGCCCTGCCGCACCAGCCACCATGGGCTCTCGGGGGCGAAGAACAGAAGGGGAATCAGGATAGCAGGCCAGAACCACCTTGTACAAGTCAGCAGGGGATTGGTGGGTAGATGGGAGTCGGTGTCTTTACTGGATGGCAAATGGGACTCGATACGCCCATTGGCCCTCGATCTGCAAAGCGCCTCGAAGAATTCCTGAACCAATGAGATGACCAATGGCCTGTCTAGCGTCAGCTTGAAAGGACCGCAGCTTTGAAGGGACCCATACCCAGCAGAAGTTGACGTAGTTCGTGAGGTACGGTCGAAGACAGACTGGTGAGATCTCCGAGGCGTACACTATAGGGGTGGTCTGGAAAAGTCCCAAGGGAATACCTAGCCGACATTAATGCCACAGACGCCTCAACGGAGGGGGATATTCACCAAACAAGATCTGGCCGACTTCAAGCACCGCAAGACTCGGCGCAAAGAAGGTGATGAATATTAAACCAATAATGGCACTCAGACCCGCCATCATAGTCTTGCGGAACCCGAACCGCTCGCTGACATAGCCAGCCAGCAAAAGACCCATGAGCTGGCCACACGCCGAGCCATTCCCCAGCCCAGCCTGCCACGCAGAAGGAATTTCGTACGTGTCTCCCTCGACCTGCATGCCATAGCGGCGCTGAAAGGCCGGCTGAGCGTACAAGTTTCCGAGCAGCATAGTATCATAGCCCTCCATGATGATGGTGCTAGACATGGCGAGGCTCCAGAGGGCGGCTTTGGGGTAGAGCTTAAGAGCGGAGCGGAGCGTCATGTCGTGTTCCTGGGCGGTGGCATCTTCGGCGTCGGCGAGCCATTCGACCTGCGTAGCATGCGGCCCTTCCATCTTGGAGTCGTTCAGCTTGGAGGCCATGTTGAAAGCGTGGAACCGGTGCTGGTGTGATACAAAGTGGCGGTATCAAAGGGATGATCGTTTTGCTATTATCATGGCGACCAAGCCTCGTATTTATGCAAAGACAATTTCTCTAGTCCTCTTGGATCTGGTTCATTCAAGGTGGTGTTGTCTATGCTTCATAGACGACACGGCCAGCCTTCTGACTCCTACCATGACATCCCCTGGTATTTAGACTAGCCAACACTAGAGCGGCCAGTAGCAGTTAAAAGAGCAGCCCCGTGGATTGTCCTAACTAGCGGTTCAAAATGCGGGGAAGGGATACCCCTGAGTCATGGCAGCGGGGAACTCTTATCTACAACCGACGGGCTTATCTCCAGGCGACAACCCCTGTACATGCCGAGACGAGGGACGACGTCGAGTCGAGCCGACGGAGTCTAGGCTTCGTTTGCTCTGCAGGCCCTTGACAGCCAAATCGTGTTGTCACAATCCATGCCTCAGACCCCACGTGCTCTCTATAAAACGGGAGAGTGATACCTCCACCCCAAGCCTAGCAGTCAAAGGACAACAGTGCTCCTCAACATAGGTCCCTCATTTTGACAACAGTCCCTCTCAAAATGACCATTCTCTCAACCCCCAGTGCCGAGCCAACTCGCACCCCGGAACGGCCCGCCTACCCCATCGGCGTGCCCTTCAAGTTCACGCCCGACGGCACCGTCCAGCGCTACCCGGGCAATACCACCGTCTGCCATATCCCCCTATCCTCTCCCCTCATCCCAGGTCTTCACAAGGTCTACACCACCTTAGCCTCCCACCCGACCCTCGCCAAGGTTTTCCGCCTCCTGCCACCGTCGTCCTGGCACATGACCGTCTTTGACGGCGTGCGTGAGCAGGAGTGCGAGCCAGGCATGTGGCCGCCCGACCTGGCCAAGCAACCCCTCCGCGAGGCCACAGCCGACTTTTCTAAGCGACTACGGGAATTAGGCTTGAGCCTTGAGAAGGAAGGACTGGCGCCGCCATACAAGATGGCAGTACGCGGGTTCGATCTCCCTGCTACTGTCGGAGTTGGACTTCTAGTTGAGGGCGCGACACCAGAGGAGGAACAAAGGATGCGGAGGCTGAGGGACCGGTTGGGGGATGTACTGGGGTTCAAGGCACCGAACCACGAAACGTACAGGTTTCACATTTCGATTGCGTATCTCCTGAGGCATGTTGATGGTGATGATCAAGTCGAGTTTAATAGGGTGCTTGCGATGCTGGTGCCTGAGGTGAAGATGGAGTTTGAGCTGGGGAAGGTTGAGTTTTGCACATTTGAGAATATGCTTGCATACCCGAGGCAGTTTTATCTCGGTGACGAGAAGGAGGGTGGTATTAGCTTAAAATAGGTGAAGAGGTGGTAGTGAAGTTTAGTAATAAGATTGTTACTTCTCTGGCAGCGAAGTAGTGAGAACTTGAAGTATCTAACTAAAACGTAGTTAACCCTAATAAGCCTAAATTAATGGATACTAAAACATTATACTTCTCAGTCTCTGACCATAGAGTGTAATTAATTATAGAACCGCTGGTAAGGGCAAATATCATATGACCAAAAGGAGGAAACAAAGTCCAAGGCTCATCAGAAGTATATGCCCATCGAAAGAGTGAGTAGCTGCTGATCCGCCGTTGTCGTCATCATTTGATGATGACGACGATGAAGATCCTTCAGCAGTCTGGCTTGCAGAGCCGCTATCCATGGTTGCAGATACTGATATACTCTCCACCATATCCGACGCCTCAGAAGACATGCCATTACAATTTTTATCATCGGACGCAGCACAGCAATACGCCTCCCAGTATGCCGCCTGCCCACCTCCGTTCTCGCAAGTCACACAGTTCTGAAAGTCTTCATTGAAGGTGTTGGAGTATTGCTCGTCATACGCTCCTGCGCAGACGCAGCTGTGAAAATCTGGACTGCTCGTATCTCCACAGCCTTGGATTACGATACCAAAGCCCTCACATGCGGAGGTGCAGTCTGGCGGGACCGACTTGCATGATTTCTTGAACTCGGCAGGTTTGGAGTCGGTTCCTTCGCAGTCGATGCATTCGTCGACGTAAGTTGCAAAGTTGTCGGTATTGCAGACGCACGAGTCGTAGACGCTCTCTTGGTCAGCGTCGTAGTTGCAGCTCACGAGGATGGAGTTGTAGTCGCTGCAGGCATCCTGACAGTCGTCGATGTCTGCAGAGGCAAACGGAGTGACGAAAGAGAGTAAAATAGCAACAGATGTGATAAAACGTGGCCCCCACAGCATTTTATGGGAGTAGTATTAATTGTGGGAGGTTATGAACGTATTACCATTAACTTGACGTCAAAGCATCTCTGACATATTAAGCGCAAGCTTGCTCTTATAAAAACTTGAGCATCCCATCGCCACATCTCTCAAGCATCCGCTACGACCAAACTATTGGATGAGGCTGAAAGAGTGCTGGTCGAATTCGGTTAGTTGGTTATCCAATAAGCACAAGTTCGTAGCTAGCACATCCGTCTGATCCGTGTCGAAGGGTGGTGAGCCATACTCGAGATAGCTAGCAAGAGATTTTATAAGTAGCGTGACAAGGTCGCTCGCAGAGCCCCAAGCCACGATGCTACAAAATGCGGTATGGGTGAATTTCATGTCCCAAGCCGATGGTGATCGGCATTGTAACTATGAAGTCTGGGCGTTCGGGACCGGTTAGCGGGACGAGCTGAAGAGACGACTGAAGCCACCGCGCGATGTGATTGGTCAGGAGGAGGAGACTCGGCACATCGGCATCGGAAAAGAATTACAATAGGGACCCGAAACTCTAGAGAGGGGCTACTGCAACAACAGGTCACGAGGCATGGTTTAGAGTCAGTTCTTAGATGAATCTGGAGAGCATGTTGGGAGGTGCAGCATTGGACCATCAAGCAGCTCGTATCTAATATGGTTGGTAGCCAGAGACTTGCGAGGCTCATCCTTTCTACCTCAGATACGTTCCAATGTTCGCCAAGTTAAATATGGCCGAAACTCCGTATTGAGCAGTCTCATTCGTCAGGACCCAAGGAGCTTCCTCCCCACTAGTGAAATACTCTGGAGGGGAAGCCTTGATAACCGCCCAGTCATGATCCTCCCTATACCCATCCGTGGCAAGGAACTGATCCCAGGCCGCAATGGCCATCTCGTCGCTCTTCTCCTCTAGCGCTGCTATTGCCGTCAGCGTAGAGTGGCTCTGCCTCCACATTCCAGGGCCAGAGGGAAACTCAAACCCAAACTCTTTGACCTGGACTTCGGGTCCGCCATTGTATGCTCTGCAATACGCCAGCCAGACATGCCGGAAGCTCTTGATTGTTTCATAATATTCATCCTTGGCGTAGTTTAGAAGTTCAGTAAATATCTCTGGGAACCCAAAGAGCATAGACAGATGCGAAATCGCATAGGCCGGAGTTGGGGGAGGGCACTCGCGGACCTCGCCAGTCTTGGGATTCAGCAAGATAGCATTGTTTCCAAGGCCGTGCGAGAGCTTGGAGAGACCATCTAACATCTTGATCAAAAGGTCTCTCGCATCTGTCCACCCTTCGGTGCGTCTTTCCCAGGCGGTGAGCCAGGAAGCGGCCAATGGCCCACAATCAAGCCCAATGTTGGTCATGGCAAAGCCTTCGGGGATACCTGCGTGCTCTTGCACCTTTCGATGAGAATCGAGGGTCAAGAGAGCATCTTGGCACCCCTGAAGCTCTTGGATAATATCCCCAGTGCGTTCATCGCCTGTCAGGTAATAGTAGATCCTCTTATATATCACGCTCGAGATTCGGAGTTGCTTCGAACTGTCACTGAAATGCTGAACGCCATGGCGGGTCCCAAACCCTTTGAATCTACCGGAGTGATACATATCCACCTCGGAAGTATGCCTCGTCATGGCTTCGGCCATCTTGAAAACGTCTGCTCTGCCGGTGTGTAAGAAGTAGAGCCAGAACCAGAGATCGGTGGACAGCTCAGAGTTATCCCAGGCATAGCCGCCCACATCATACCTCCAGGCATGTCGGTAGGCATCATACGAGTGTTGGACGTCTCCGTAATCCAAGGAGCCGTACCATCGGTGCTGTTCAACTTGTCCACGGTAGTAATTGAAGAGTAGGTCAAGGTTCTTTTCGATGCTGAGCTCTTTCTGTGACGGTGTATAGCCCAGTATTCTATAGTCAGGGGCCCAGCAGCCATGAAAAACACCAGCTGCGTGCATGTGCTCCGGAGTGGCAACTAATCGAGGAGGATCTCTAACCAAGGCCGAGAAGAGACTAAGCTCTTGATTGGATGGTGTTGTTTTGTGTGGCCGAAGGTAAAGCTCATTCGATCTTCCAATGCCATTTGCGCTCACAAAGCCTGGCTCATAGTCTTCGTAAGTCACGTCAAGGGCTTCCAGCTGTTTTGAGTAGGAGTCCAGTCCGAGTCCATCATGATAAGGTGCTGTGTCGAGGGGTTCTGCCAGAGGAGAGTACAGCCACGTGGTGATGCTGCC
Source organism: Fusarium sp. JS1030 (assembly GCA_000966855.1). Taxonomy (NCBI): domain Eukaryota; kingdom Fungi; phylum Ascomycota; class Sordariomycetes; order Hypocreales; family Nectriaceae; genus Fusarium; species Fusarium sp. JS1030. The sequence continues at coordinate 222,758 of JWIW01000025.1, forward strand.
CTCGTCTTTGGTTAGGTCAGATAAATCGATCTGAGTAGGGTATCGCTCCCAAAATTCAGCCATGCCAACAGCCAAACCGCCATGTCTGGCAGATCCCACGTACGCAGTGCCATCAGCTCTACCTCCACCGGTGACCTTGACCCAGGAGCAACCAGGTTTTGTTCGCTTCTTGATCGTGAACCCATCTGAGGATAATTGCGACAGGCAGTAATTATTCCAGGAAGGAATAGCTGCTAGACCACTCGAGAGGTGTGTCTTCTCCCACTCGTTTTCTGTAAGGTTGACTGGTCTCCCTTGGGTCTGGTCCAGTCGGTTCTGGTGTGTTGGGCCAAACCTCAGCCCGGAAAGTCCTTGAACCTCTTCCTTCAGGATGCCAGAGTTCGAGCCTCCAAGGCGGATATGCCGGTTATACAGCTCACTGTCCCAGAGTGGCACTGAAAATCGGATTCCAAGAGATGTCAAGGGTTCGTGAGCGTCGAGATCGTGGATAAAAGAGTGTACAATCCGGATAGGTAGCGCGTCAGAGTAGACATAGACTCTAACATCAAATGGGAGGTGTACTTTATCATCTGAGACAACATGGCCGGATACTTTGATGACAACCCTGCTATCTGTCGCGTTTTCAACAACAGTTTCTTTGACAATAGTCGAATAGCTGTCCTTGTTGATGGACGCGACAATCGTTGCACCCGAAGATACGAGTTGATCATCCACTGACAGGCCAGTGAATAGGTGTGTACTTCCCTTTGCAGCGAAGTCCAATTTCAACCCAAGCTTTGTCGATACCGAAATATTGCCCGAGTTTCTCTGGATAGAAATGCCACCTTTCTGCTGAGGTCGGCTCCCACCCTTGATCGAATACGATTCGTGGTACGGAATATCACCGCTAACAGAGTGTGCTGTCCACTTGAGGGAGCCATCGGGCCAGAAGGCAATTTCGCGAGAGTCTAGTGGATAAACTTGATCCTTCGCTGTAATCAAAAAGGTTTGCCCAGATCGGTAGAGACCCTTTGGCCACGGCATTCCAAAGGAGACACCATTCGATATGGCCTCGTCGTCTTTGCTGGCCGAGAGCCAGCGCACGTTTCCAGTCGACATAGTACCGAAAACTCTGGACTTGGCGTATTGCTTGGGCTCTGGTCCGTTCCCGGTAAAACGGAAAGGTATGGTAGTGCGTCCAGGGTTCTTCTGCAACAAAAAGCCAGAAGGGTTGCACCGAGCTCGGGATGGTGTGACACGAGAAATGCCAAGCGGGAACGAAACAGCTATTCCCCTGGCGGTCAAGCTGAACTTTCCAGGTTAGACCGTATGCTGATCCTGATTTAAGAAGGCCATGACCAACTCGCTACCGACCAACTTTTGCCCGCAAACTGCTGATAAACAAGCGAGCTCGCTTGGACCTTCCGATGATCACTCCTGGATCCGGCAGATGGGGACTGGGGCGCGCGGGGAAATCGCGGGGGACAATGGGGGCAAGGTTGGGGATGACGCGGATTGGTTGGTGCCAAGGATCTGTCATGGGGGTTCTTCCACAAATCCAATGTCTCTGTACTCAACGAAGCCAGGGAGGGAGTAGCGGAGAAGTTAGAATGACTATGGAACGGGGAAGATTGGCCCGATTTACCGAGGGTGTCGGAACTCGATGCAGCGAGCCTCGTAAGGTTTATATCGGTCCATAGCGCGGTCCAACGGTTGGTCAACCGTTCCTTGGGCTCTTGTTTGACCTCACCCAAACTTGGTTTGCTGTTAAGCCATAAGTCGATTCAAGAACACGAACGAATCTATATCACCATCACCATGGTCGAGCATCAGGAAGACGCCAACGACCCAAGGTCCGTCGAGCGGGTGCCCGAGAAGGACGAGGAGAGATATGTCGCTCCCGACGACGTCCTCAAGGGCGCCCAGCAAGCGACGGATGCCGAACATAGCATGAAACTCATGGAAGGCCTCCGCAAGTACCCAAAAGCTTGCGCCTGGTCACTCCTCTTCTCTTCAGCCCTCATCATGGAAGGCTTCGATAAGGCCTTTGTCACTTCTTTCTTCGCTTTTCCTCCGTTCCAGGAGCGATACGGCGAGCTTCAGAGCACGGGCGACTACCAGGTCCCGGCTGACATACAGGCAGCCATCAGTAACTGCGTCAACGTTGGTCAGATCATCGGATTGCTGCTCAACGGTTATTTGGCAGATAGACTGGGATACCGCTGGGTGATGTTAGGATGTCTGTTCCTGATGGTGTGCTTCATCTTTCTGCAGTTCTTTGCAACCAGCATCTACATGTATCTCGGCGCCGGTATCCTCTTGGGCATTCCGTGGGGCGCGTTCCAGACACTCACTACGACGTATGCTGCTGAGGTCACACCCAACGTTCTGCGACCTTATCTCACGATGCTCGTTTCGCTCTGCTGGAGTGTCGGCTATCTTCTTGGAACCGCGACGCTACGAGGTTTCCTATCGATGGAGGGCCAGTGGGCATACCGCATCCCCTTTGCTATCCAGTGGGCTCTTCCGGTTCCATTGGCCATCGGCATCTATTTCGCCCCGGAATCTCCATGGTGGCTCGCTCGAAGAGGTCGCACTGACGATGCTGAAAAGGCGCTCCGGAAATTGCAATCCAAGGGCGTGACAGAGGAAGAAGTTGCCAACACTCTGTCCATGATTGTGCACACCATTAAGATCGAAGATGAGATGCGCACCAGTAGCACCTATTGGGACCTCTTCAAGGGCGTTAATCTCCGACGAACTGAAATCACGGTCCTCACATACGTTATTCAAGAACTCTGCGCACCTCTGGTCTCGTATCCCACCTATTTCCTCCAACAGGCGGGCGTGCCAACATCTTCGGCTTTCGACTTCAGCGTCGGGCAGTATGCGATGGCCATTGCCGGCGTCTTTGTTGCCTTTTACTTTGTCAAGAGAGTTGGACGACGTAGGCTATTGCTCTGCGGTACGACTTTCATGGCATCAACGAGCATGATCATTGGCTTCTTGGGCATCCCGGATACGACCAAGCACACGAGATTCGCCTATGCCATTGGTAGCATCCTTCTCGTCGAGTACTTCTTTTTCTTCGTCACTCTAGGTCCGATCATCTACACTATTGTCACCGAGATTCCCTCCAACTATCTTCGAACCAAGAGTGTTGCTGTTGCCAGGGCCACTTACAACCTCAATGTGCTCATATATGGTCAGCTTGTACCTCGCATGATCCAGAGGGCTAGTTGGAACTGGGGTGCGAAATCGGGATTTTTCTATGGCGGGTGGATGGCTGTCGGTCTCGTCTGGGCCTTCTTTCGTCTCCCCGAAACAAAGAACCGCACCTTTGGGGAGATTGACATTCTTTTCAAGAACAAGGTCAAGGCTCGGGATTTTAGTAAGACAAAGGTTGATCTGGCCACTGAGTCTGTGTCGCAGAACTGATACTGGGCTACTAAGTTTTGGAACTGTGCGTTGTTATTGATGCGTGATCTGTACTTATCGGGAATATCTTGGTTGGAAAAGAAATCTTACTTTCAAGTCGCAACTATCTCACCCCTGCATTGCTAATGATTGTCATAAGCATGATATGCTGAGACAAGAGCTATCAACTTGTATCTTTTGCCCGCACCTCTCTGAGAAATAAGCTGGGCAACAAAATCTGGACCAATTAATGTTCTGACATTTTAATCAAATTCAGCCTGAAACGCTAACTTGATGACCGATGGCCGAAGGATTTTCTCATCACCTACGGGGTTGAGTACGGATTACCGCTTCAATCCAGTGGCGTCATTAGCTTCTGCTTACCTGCCTTCACGGTCGCGTAATGCGATAGGCCAGGTCGGACTCCGTGGCGCAGCAAAGGCCATAAGCATTTGATCCATCTTCTCCTTCTCATCATTTTCTCCTCCATCCATCATCTGGCTACTCGGTCGCAACTATGGAATCAGTAGTGGATGTCTTTGTGGCGCTCGTGACCAAGGTATGCTATGCGACAGCCATACTGGCAGCCTCGCTCGCTCTCGCGGCCTGGCTCTTCACTGCCAAGCGGGATCAACATGAGCCGCCGCTGTTGCATCCCAACATCCCGTTCATCGGGCACATAATCGACCTAATTCGGCATCAGAGCACGTTTCTGACAGTCCTCGCGTTAGTGAACGGCCCCCAGAGTTGCTCATATTGTCCATGATGCTAATGAGACTTATCATAGCCGTCGCCGCATGCCAATCGCGACTCTGCCGATGCTGAATGGGAAGGTATACGCCGTTTTTGATGGAAACTTGATTCAATCTGCCCAATCAAACAAGGACCTCTCAATGGACCCTTTCGTTGTCGAGTACGCGCAGAAGGAATTGGGTTACGATGATGCTACGGCTAAAATCATCAACGAGAGCAATGTCATGACGGACATCTTCCATGCTAATCGCGCAGGCTTGGCTCCTCATCAGGTTCACCAAATGAACGTCACAGCTCTCTCCTATGTTTCTGATGAACTGCATGACATTGGAGGGGGCCAGGAGATTGTTATACCCAATGTCTGGCTTTGGGTGCGAGAGTTGATGACCATGGCTACTTGTGAAGCATTGTTCGGGTCAGACAATCCCATTGCTAAAGCGCCTGGCCTCATCGACGACTTGTGGTACGTCAACCATCGAAATCACCCAGAAAAATAGGCTGAATTGCTGTTAGGCTATTTGATCGCGACCTCCCCTTATTTCTACTCAACCTCTTCCCATCCATCACGGCGCGGAAGGCATATCAAGCCCGCGAGAGGCTAAAGGCCGTCATGGGGGAATACTACGCCAACTCTCGAGACGTGAACAGTGCCGCTGCCAAAATCACAAGTATTCGCGCCGAAGCACTGCGAAAGAATGGTATCCAGGGCTTCATGGCTGGAGTGATCGAGTTGTCTTTTGTCATGGGGGCAACACTTAACTCTATCCCGACCTTGTTTTGGCTGATCGCCAATATTATTACCCGGCCAGATTTGGTTTCTCGTTTAAGAGATGAAGTATCTGCTGTCGCGGAGCATGGGCCTGAAGATGCAGTCATAGTTCGCGTCCACCTTCTTGCCGACAAATGCCCACTCCTCGTCAGCTGTTACCGAGAAGTCATCCGGCTAAGCAACAGGGCTCAAAGCAACCGCAGGGTCATGGCTGATACGACGATCGCGGATGGCGAGGGCCGCTCTTACCTCCTCAAAGAAGGAATGAATGTTCAGATGCCCTCTGAACATTTACATTCTATGGAAGAGGTCTGGGGCCCAGACGTCGATAACTTCAACCCTGAAAGATTTCTAGACAATGACAAGAATTTCGACAAAGCGGCTTCGAAAGCTAGACGAGTTTCTTATATCCCTTTTGGAAGCGGCAGGCACCTTTGTCCCGGGCGCAACTTCGCCTTTGCAGAGAATCTTGGCTTCATGGTGACGCTGCTCCTTGGATACGACATTTCGCCGGTCGATGGAGACTGGTCAACTTTCAAGGTGCCCGAGCGGGAGAAATGTTCGCTGGCAACAGCCGTTTGCAAGCCGCAGGATGACGGCAAGGGGTTCGGCATGCGTATCAAGGAGCGAGCAGGCTGGGAGGGGACCATATGGGTGTATACATCTAGGCAAACGGATTCTACTAACTCTTCCTAGATAGTCGTTGGTGTTTCTAAATTTTCTATCAAGCTGGCTAGGTATATTAAATCTCAGTCCAGTTATAGTTACTCCTTCGACGACGTTTCAATTACTAATTGGGCAACCGCAACCCCCAGCAGCTGCAGTATCATCAAAACCAAGGCGAGCCCTCCAACAATAAGAACCACCCAGAAGGTGTACCTCTGTGGTTTGTTTCTTTTGTCACGCCATAGGCCCCAAAAAAATCCCTGGACGCTGGCGAATATTGAAATGCCTTCTATTAAGATTTGAGTCGGACGAGATATACCGGCCTTACTTGATTAATGGGAGACTGGGCTGTGGGAGATCTGATCACAGAAGATGTTGGCAAACTCACGTCGTGTCATTTTTGCATGTTAGGGCGCAGCAGCGACAAGGCTGTTTCCTGTTTACCTCGGTGAGGTCATACAGCAGTGGAGAGACGAGTTGTCACGAATTTATACCCAGTGGAACCAGCCTCAGCTCAGTAACTATGATCACCTTATGCCACAATCTAAGCCTATCTTCTAAAAAGAAAGAATATTAAACATCTCAAAATGACGCAAAGCTGGACAATTGTCTCACTAGGTACTGTTTGCTGTAATTTGCACGTGATTCTCATTCCTCTTCTTTCAGCCGCACCCTGATCTGTCTGACTGCATATGCATCCTGATTGATTGCTTGTCAACTTCAAGCAAAGCATAGACAAGAAACCTCACAATGACTGATTCAGAACAGCCGCCCGAGGCTCAACTGAATCAGCTATGTCTTCATTGCCTCCAAGTCGTGACATCTTCAAGCTTGCTCCGGAAACGCCCCTTTTGCTCCCCGTTTGAATTGTTAGCACCTCAAATGACTGAATATTTCAAGCACCATGCCCGACTCCTCCAGCTTATACAGTCAGCTCGCGATACATGCCATTTGTGTTCTCTTCTTTGGAGTGCACTAGAATCTGCGTATGCTACACGAATTGAGAACATGATCCGCGAAGTGCCCACGGCACTGGGGCAAGCTCACCCACTATGCCGAATTCTCTATGTCGCTGTACGTCGAGCGAATAGTGATGACGAATCATTCCCCCAGGAAACAGTGGCACTTGTACCAATGAAGCAATTTTGTGTTATCACGATCGCCATACGAATCTCGGATCAAGAAATCCAGGCTGAAGTGGCGGTTGACAGGCGTAGGAGAAACATCCTCATCCGCTTGATACGAAGGTTTTTATCCGAGTATCATTTCGGTATGTTGTTTAGTTTTTAGAGCTCGATTAAAATGTCTAACAAATCAAGACCAAATCAGGGATAATTTATCCATCGACTGCCCTGCTCCGAGCGTAACCAGCACAATCACGATGTCAAACGAGCACTTCTCACTCATCAGATCTTGGCTTCTAAAGTGCTTCATGCACAAGGCTTGTAACCAGAAGAGATACCAGAAAGTCCTCCCGAGACGACTTATTCAACTCAATACGGGTGCGGCGCCCTTTCCTGCACGCATTCAAATCGTCGAAACCTCAGAGATTCCCGATAAAGACTCTGTCGAGTACATGGTATTGAGTTACCGCTGGCCCGAGCAGTCTCAGCCCCGCTTGCTCAAAAGCAACGAGACGCAAATGAAACGCTCGATAGAACAACAAGAGCTATCTCCGATGGTTTACCAAGCAATATGGGCCACGCTGAATATTGGCGTCATGTATCTCTGGGTTGACGCCTTGTGCATTGTCCAAGATGGCGATGACAAGATGGATGAGATTTCTCGCATGGATATTATTTACAGCAATGCTCTATGCACCTTATCCGCTGATGCAAGTCGCGAGAATCTCTACTGCCAAAGAGACCCACGAGAACTTCACCCTTGCAATCTTTCTAAATATGGATCGTTGCCAAAGGGCACATTCGCATGCAGGCAAGACATCATACGCACATCATCTGGATTCAAGAGTTCATCCATTTTGCATCGAGGATACGATATCACTACTGTAAAAGACACAGTTCTCGAGGATTCGCCACTTCATAACCGGGGTTGGGTCTTCCAAGAGCGATTCCTTTCAACTTGTATAGTGCATTTCGGGCGTCAGATATTTTGGGAATGCCACACATGTGAAGCCTCTGAGGGCAGACCAGAAGGACGGGCACTGCCACGCCCCCATATCAGACACTTCTCATCGACTAAACAATGGCGTGCGCATGCTTCAATCCTTACAAGGCAGACAAATAGGCCTCTAAACGCCAATGATCATGTGTTTTTTCGGTTATGGCATGAAGTTGTTCACGAATACACGGAGCTTGAGTTCAGTGTGAAGAGTGACCGGCTTCCAGGAATTCTCGGTATCATCCTTCATATCTCAGCAGCGAGAAACGCAACATCCTTATATGGACTATGGGAAGCCGATTTGGCTAGTGAGCTGCTGTGGGTAGTAGCGCCCTCATTTTCTCAAGTGCCTGCAGAGGCTTTGGATGGCATGCCAAGCTGGTCTTGGTGTTCTTTGACTGCTAATATTGATTTCAAAATGGTTCATCAGCACGGCGATTATCTCAAAGAAAAAGATCGGCCAAAGTATGTCAGTTTATTGAGGGTTATTCACGCGCCAGTGGCCATCAACCGAGAATGGGCTTCATCTATCCACTCAAAATCTCTACTGCTTGAGGCACCAGTGGCTACAATGACGATCTATCAATTTCATAACTCAGCCAAGATGAAAGTCATGTTAGACACATTGATCGAAATTCCTTATTCAAGAAACGAGTATATTCACTTAATGGCATGCCTCGAAGCAGTTGAGGAGCAAGGACAGTGGATTTATGTAGGGCTCATTCTTAGAAAGATTGCAGGCAATACTTTTCAACGGCTCGGAGTGTTTGAGGCGACTCGCGCAGAGGCTATTGACAGGTCTGAAGTTTCAATCATTGACCTACATTGAGTTATTTAATTTATTGTTCTCGGCTTATTTATTCCCCTTGTTAATACATACTGGAATCCTTTTTTGTATGTGCCATTGCCTAGGCTAGGGGGATTTCCTAGTTAGACGTTTCTCTTGTCAATTATCTTGTCATACTGCATTCTCTACTTTCTACAACACTAGAAGAGCTGTGATATTGGCACTTTCAAGTCTAGGTGGTTTTAATAACTAGAGATGAGCTGAATTTGCCCTGGTACCTTCTTGTAAAGGGAAGAATCTAGCACACAGCACTGCGCCGAGCAATTTGGACTAAAGCCCTGAACGCGAAGGCGAAGATTATAGGATTATGCACGTGTCTTGCATAAACTGTCGAACTTGCTGAAAAGGCTCCGCGGTTTAGTAGGCTCGTAGGAATGGATAAAACCTGGATTTTAAAAAGCACTACCACATCTAATAACTACTCTAGGCACCTAAGAAATATTACGTGCTTAGAGGTACAGCAACGTGTTAAAAGTTTTACTTCATTTTTATTTTCTTAAAATTAGGATTTTTCTACATCGTTTGAAGATAAGTCTCGCTCAGTGTATTGTAGGGTAGGTAGGCGGTCAAGGTCTCAAAGCTGACCACTGACGCGTCGAGGTACGCGCGCGACCAGGATTAACGGCAGGATGCGCGAGTTCCGATTCGCTATCTCAAGGACTGATGTTACATCTAAGCGCTGGGAGCTGCATGAGACATTTCGCAGTTGACGATTTAAATGGGGGGAAGGAAGCATGGATTGGGCCGAAATCATCTGTTCCTCACTCCCTACGATTTTCTCCCTTCTTCATGTCTTTCCAATATCAGCCGCTATTAGAGGACGAGATCCGCCTCCTTACAATCGAGCCAATTCGAGTCAGCTCGGGCCAGAGCGATTTCCCCGAAATCGTGGTAACACTCGAAAACGTCCGCCTTGCCCCTCCGGCGACGCCGCACCCTGGCCAACGGTTTAAGGGGCATGGCTATACTTGGCCTGAACTTACGAACTGCTATGACACGGCCGTGCTGTTCAAAAATGGCAAAGATCCGCTTCCTGTCAGACAGAAACCCCCAACTGCCATTGAAGATGAGAGCATCAAGAATGACGCAACTCTCCCGTGGAGGTATCCATGGGGAGACTTCATTGCCTTATCCTATGTTTGGGGACCTCAAACACCTAGGCGTTTTATCACGGTTAATGGCACTAATCAGTTTGGCGTTACACCTAACTTATATGATGCCTTAATCCAGCTACGTCGCACCCAAAGGATACGACAAGGCTTTAAGGTCTGGATTGATGCTATTTGCATTAATCAAGATGATTTAGCTGAGCGTAGCAAGCAAGTGTCTCGTATGTGCGAGACTTATCAGTCGGCATGGCAAGTTGTTACCTGGATCGGCCCTGAGGCTGATAATAGCTCCCTGGCCATGACAGCCCTTCAATGGCTAGCCGATCAGTCCAGGCGACCAGAAGAAAACCCACTGGAAGGGGTATATCAAAAGGGGTTATCGATTGACGCCCGCCCTATTTTGATCATCCCCGTAACCTACCGAAGCCCGTTCAAGAAAAGCATCTACAAAGCTCTTTTTAAATTCTTTTGTAGAGAATATTGGCGGCGTATGTGGATTATCCAGGAAATGGCGAATGGAAGGAGTGATATGCCTATCATGTGCGGAGATAGATGTATGGCATTCGATGAGCTTTATCGAGCCGCCGTGGTCATCAACAACGACCAAGCAAGGTTCGGTCGCGACATTCTCGACACCGGTTGGTCGCGCTTGGCACCCAAGTATTATTATGTGTGTGCAATCGATAGGCTGGACCTGGACCAGGATACTAAGTGGTCATCAGAGAGGCTTTGGAAGTTGCAAGTGGCTCTGATGCAGATCCAGCGCAATCAGAAGGATTCTTCGGCGGATTGGCAGGCTCTTGTACAAGTTTTGTTACTTGCCCGGGAGTCAAACGTAACTGAGGAAAAAGACAGAGTGTACGGCATTTTGGGCTTAAAGGCTGTGGTTGATCGAGTTCCTATCGTCCCGGATTACAATATTCCCCTGGCTACCTCGTTTTCGACCTTCACGTCTAAGTTCTTAGCTACCGGAGATCTGAGTATACTCAGGCTAGTATCGAGGACAGCTGGACCTACACTCCCACCCCCCGAACGTCGCCTTGAAGCCATCCCAACTGTTCTACGGCATCGCTATGTCGCCGCTATCGTATACTTGATTTTGGATTCCGTTACAGATTCGCAAGAACCAGCCCCGGTTGGCACACCGTGCATCCACAATCTTCCTTCTTGGGCCGTCTGTTGGACTTGCAAGCCCGCTCCAACAATTCATCTTCGAGGTACCTATCGAGCGGATCAAGGCATGGGGGCGCCATTACCAGTATACGTGTCTTCGGACTTATCCATTACAGTGAAAGGGATAATTTTGGACACTATCACCTCTCTGGGCACATCCCACCCAGATGAAGCCGGCGACCGTTATCCTTCAAACATTCTATCCACCCACAGCATCTATGGAGATTTGGAGGCCACTCGGGCCGCCCTGTGGAGAACGATAGTAGCCAATACGACCTTCCAAGGTAACAGCAAAGCACCAGAAAGCTATTCTTGGCTTCTCGAGCCTAGGATATGGGCAAGCAGCGTAGAGGGAGTCTCTACCCATGGGTTTGGGCTACAAGCTATCATGAGCCGAAATAAGGAACTGACTTTATGTGGTTATACTCTGGAACATCTCATATTTGGACCTAGCCCATCGAGAGTGTGGCTGGCACTCACGAGCCGTTACCACTCTGCAACAGATACACAGCGCGAAGCGTTTTCATGGGCAACTAACGTCATGGCATGGAGGCGTCTCTTTGGCACCAAAGGCGGAAGAATGGGATTAGGATCCGCAGCGGCAAGAAATGGTGATAGTATCGTGATATTGAGAGGATGTAATACGCCTATGATTTTAAGGAAATCTGGAGATAGCTGGACTCTGGTCGGTGAATGTTACGTCCATGGAATCATGTATGGGGAAGTTATTGCAGATGAGCATCAAGTAACCGATATTAGGATTTATTAGTTTATATAAACTTGACGTGGACGTGGACGAAAAGTTCCATTGAGAGTGAGTATCGATGGAAACTTGTTGATCTAAAGTAACTGGGCAAATCCTCTATAGCCAAGTCTCTCATTAGGACAAATTTTTGCTACGCATGAGGAGGTTTGTTAAGGAATCTACTAAGAAGGCTCATGTTTCGATTTTCACTCAAACCCAACTTGAAGAGCCTCCGCCGATAGTTCAATTGTGCAAGATTAACAACGCTGCAGGCAGGAAGCTTATGTATTGGAAAAGTCTGTTGAACTCTTGGAACCCAGTACTCATTGCACCCCATGCCCAACTTCCTACTACTGACACCAAGTATTATCATCTCCACTCATTCCTTGATGACGTTTCCATAATCCCTCTACAACTCCTCCCCGACGTCTTCGCTCACGTCTACATCAGCCTCCTTCTCTGCATCGGGTCCCACAAGATCCATAACGCTTTGAGCTATGCCGGTCCAGAAGGAGCATCTTTCTTCCGAGTTCTGGTCATCCTCAACCAGATTCCAGTAGACATCTGTGTGGAATCTGCTTGATTTGGTTGCATTCACCTTCATAACATTGGAGAATTTAGGCCCCTCTCGGCCAACAACCTTCCAGTCCTGGTTTCCGAGTGAGTTGGTATTGCCATTCAGGGCGAATGACGCAAAGTAGCTTAAATATCTTGGCTGAACTTGGAACTCCATCGCTGGCGCCCATTTCAGCGCCTCTGCACGCGTCATTCCGGTGAAATTAAGCATGGGAACAATCTGCAGAGGATTGTTCATAAACAATGGGACCAGATCCGCCGCGTGGAAGGCCAGGTCGTCATTGGGGTAGCCATAATCCATGGCATAGGTCTGCTCCTTGTATGAGTCGATGAGGTCGCGGGTGTTGCATGTGAATGATGAATCGCGGATCACGTATCTAAGGCATAGATTGTAGTCGCCTTTATACTTCGTCTCGCAGTTGTATTGATCCGCGATCTTCTCTCGTACGCATGTCAGACTATCTCCCGGAAGAAACATTTCAAGAAAGTTGTTGAAAGACTTTTGATCCGTGACGTCTTCAGGTGTGAATCTTTGGGCATCATTGGCGCAGTGGGAGACGATAGCTGATTTGATGTTCTTCCAGTACTTTCCTGTTGGGAAACGTTAGATTTGTATATGGAGACTCTCGGAGCACATACCTTGAGAGAAAGCTAGAGTAGGGATGGTCTTGACCCACTTGTTATCAACTGCTGGTCCAAGGGGAAATAGTCCCGTCGTATGGTAATACTTGTAGAGCTTGATGTTTTGAATGGCTAGGGCTGCGGTCGGCAATTTCGTAGTGTTCCGCAAGCAGTCGACATTGTAAGGCGCAGTGCAGCCAAGGCCATCGGAAAAGTTTTTATAGGCCACGTCGAGCTCGCCCCCAACAGAGCTATTCCAGGCCCACTCGAAAGCTGGACTCTGGGCCACAAATCTGTTGAACAGGGGGTCCTTATGACCATCCTCTCTGATAAGGTGGTGGATGATAGATCCGGCACCGGCAGACTCCCCCCAGGCACTAACGGCAGTGGTGTCGCCATGGACCTGCCCGATATAAGCCTGAACCCATTTAAGGAGGAGATGCTGGTCGTGAAGGCCTGCGTTCGGGAGTCCTTGCTCTTCCATATAAGAGCCAGCTAACCACCCAAAAGCTCCAAGTCGATAATTTCCCGCGACGAAGATAGACTTATACTTAGAGGCCTTGATGAGCGACCGCCCAGAATAGAGAGGTAAGTCAACGTCCACGCCGTCGATTTTCATCGACATGTGCTTTGAGCCGAATGCATAAGCTCCACCGTAGAACCAAACATTGACAGGCAGCGGAGCGGGATTTTGCTCGCTAAAGACTGACACAGGCACATAAATGTCAAGAAATAAGCAGTCTTCAGTTCCGCTCCAAGTTAATCCAGGTTCAGGATCCACTTTAGGGTCACCGAGACGGGTTTTACCACCGGGTCCGTTCTTCAGATAGCCAGCAGGGAATTGGACACAGTCAGTGACCGGTGGAGAGACCTGGATACTGCTGTTTGTCCCTTCGGGGAACCCTGATGGACCAAAGCGGGTTGGAAGGGCGCCGAAGCGAACATCTTGGAAGACGTAGATCTTTGAAGATAATTAGTTGAGTCAGGCGGACCACTTCAAAAGCTTCATACCTGGTCATCATATTTATTCACTTGCGCTTGGTACGTGCCCCATGGGAGTTTGAGCTGTGGAAGATCGGTCGAGGTATGAGCGTTGGGAGTGAGGTTTAAAGACTTGAGTATGATAGATCTGAGATTCATGATGTGAGATGTTGGTGGGTCAGGTAGTTGTAAAGATACCGATGAGTACCTATCTATGAAATAGCAGATTGTGTCATTTCTTCAACTGCATCTTATAGATAGGGGACGCACCCCTCGAGCGAGATGACTTGATGTGCAGGTTTCTATCACATTCTAACGGGTTGTGATGAGTTGTGACATGGCGTAAAATTGGGAGCTGAAAACGTGGCGCAATATTGGCAGCTGAAAGACACATGGCGTAGTTTTAAGAGGGGCCATGCGGCGATCGGAGGCTAGACCGCGCGGGATTCCTGACTAGTCTGGAAGCAATCGGCTCTTGCATACTTTGAGCCGTGTCTTGGATCTCGAGCAGGAATTCGGAGCTAGCACGGTTCAGACGGCGCGGCCATAGCAATGGCAAGCCCATGAGCCCAAAAGACCAAGCCCGATGCAAGGAGTATACCAAAAGATTGTCCGTTGACGCGCGCTCACATTTTCCTGGAGCCCCAGATTATCGAAGTCCCGTGAATAATAACGCATGAAACGCCATATTCTTCCTCTTTTAAGGAAGTTCGTCGATCATTAAGGTTCGCCAGCGACGTTTTCGGCACGACCCGGCCGCCCTTAGCTTTCAAGAACATGCATAAAGTAGTAACCCGAGAGAATGCGAAAGGTCCAGATGGCTTTTATGCATACTGAGCACTATACGAATCCAAGTTCATCGGGAGTGGCGAGCTCTTGGTCAGGCATTGACTCACGGCGGGGACTTGAACGTGACTGAGGAAAAGAGCAGAACATACGACATTCCGGTCATTAAGCTATTACAGACAGAGTTATGCTCATCTCTGACTCACCAATTCCTTTATTTACCTTACTTTTTAAAGTTGACGGTGAAGTTTCCGCTATGAGACATCGGAGCATACCTCCCGGGACTGTTATCGAGATTTAATAGACCCACCTCTGTCCGTCACGTCCAGAGGGTATCCCGCCACTTTTGTAGCATTGTAGTAATATTGCTTTTGTAACATGTTGGGCATTTCACCGTTTTCTTCTTCCTTGTTTCTGGACTCTATGAACTGTGTATACGTTCAAGGTTCTGTTGACATGCACTTGTAGTCTCCATTACTACGCTCTCTATTTAGGATATAGGTCCACTCTAGATATTCTCCTGTAAGGGAAAAGTGACAGTGTCTATATATGACTTAATGGTAGCTGTCTTATTCTATACTTTACCGAGTCTTGTGACATCTCATATAGAAGACGTAACCTTCTATCTAGTTTTAGGTATCTTGCTTCTACTATAATAAAACACAATATCTTACATATCATAGCATTATAACTAATGCTAATATAGTTGCCTGATTTTTGACTTTTTAGTTGAAGAGTCACGCCTAGCTACATAATGAGAGGCTATTCGACCTCTCACGAGAATAAAAACTACCTGCTCTTCCAGACTCGTAGGAGCCCATTCCTTTCCTTCTTCACATAACACACTATCTCAATTCCGATCACAATAGCTGACCACAACAACATGATTATCGGCGACGTTCCTGCTGCTACGCAGACGTAACCTTCAAGACGGAGGGTTGCGTCGAGAGGATTGATAGATTTAATTCCATGTCATTGACCTGGGCACTCCTATATCAAAACTAATCATCCGAGTCACTTCGGGCATAATTCAACAACGATCAAATGCCACTTAAGCATGGCGACGAGGGTTGTTCCGAATCGACCACGGAAGCTGATGACCACGCAAACGTTATGAACACCCCTTCCAACATTCCACTGCCTTCCGACTAGAGTTGGTTCAATCATGGGCAAATAGCATTATTAGAGTCGGCACTATAAGAGTTCAAGTCTGTCAGCTAGAGAAGAAACGTAGATAGATCTTGTTAGCGGACTAGGTAGAAACTTACAGGAACCGCCACCCAGCAATGGTGGACTCACCCCCCGACTTGCATCCCTTGATCTCGTTCTGGAGGCGAAGAACGCAATCTTTGGGGTTCAGGCTGAGCGTTTCGAGACTATTCTGGTTCTGGACCTCAAATACCAGTTGCGACGTGCTCGAGTATTGAATGCACACATGTTTGATCTGACCTGGCAGATACTCTCCTTGGAACGCTCCTTGGTTTCCGTCGTAGCCATTGCAGGCTCTTTCGACATGCCATGAGGCAGTGTCAATATCCTCGTTTGGCCACTCCTCACCGCCAAAGCACCCTGCCGAGACAGGAGTGATGCTGGCGCCGAGGCCAAGGAGAGTAATGAGGGTAGATAAAGTTTTCATTTCGATAAATGGGAGAGTACAAAATGAATTGGGAATATGTTGATGGAGACAGGTGACGATGCGTTAATCTCACTCTGAGTGGCGATGAAGCATTTATAACGACAACACATACGGCCGCTCAACATACATGTAACCCGCTAGGCCTGTGACGTCCGTTAGTGTCACAATCATGCGTGATTGAGTAGTAAAGAGATGGATAGGCAATAATTTCAACCGCAAAGCCTGCGCGGCTACCGAACAGCCCGCTATGGCCTCCTCCTTCAATCATTTGTCAGAGTGAGTGATATTCTACAGACTGTCCTCCGATTAGCTGGCTCGGATTATTCCATCCTTTCATCATACATCGTACCAGGCACCAGCCGTTTCTTGCTGCAAGGCAAATAGTAGGCTTCCAAATCTGCCACCTCGCTAAGCGCAACAGGGATCTTAGACAGATAGCTTATCGTCTCTACAAAGCAGGTGTGGCAAGAGGGAAAGGCTAGTGATTACAAGTGGATGATCTGCAGCCAGAAACCTGATATTAATTCAGCTGCCTAACGAAAATCGGTCCTTCTGCTAAAATAGTTACTGCGAGGAGAAGTTGGATCAGATTTCTGTTGAGGGGTTTCTTTACTATGCATACATATCGTAACACAATGATACTATAAATGGCACTAAAGGATTCGAGGATTCTAGAACGATACGCAATTGGGTAAGCGGGCATTGTTAATAGGCAGGTGCTTAGCATGGCATGTATGCATAATGCCTACGGAAACGGATATCCGTATCACCTACCCAAGAAACCGGTATTTGGGGCTATGCATTGGGTTACATCAATCTACCTTTTGGTAGTGGATTAAGGTTAAAGAACTCCTATAAGCACTAAGGAAATGCCATGCATGATCTAGCTGGCACATGATGCACTGGATATTATTGATGGCGGAGCAGTACGTAGATCTCAATTCCATGCATCACAAGCGCCATGGATTTAATATCAAGTTTTAACTTTATACTACAGGAGGTATGCAGACATAGAGATAGAAATTGCCCTAAGGCTCAATGTAAGAGCGTGTGCGATTCCAGTTGACTAAATTACCAGTACGTGCAGAAGCTGAAACACCGCCCCAATCTCCATGCAAGTCCTCCCCCGGGTGATATATCGTAGCTGTAGGTACCGCTTACTGGCAGAAGCCGTTGTTGGGGTCCGCCCTGAGTTGGAAAAAGCTCGTTAGACCAATGCTCGTTAGTGGGTGTTATCATTAATACAGACGTACCTAAAACGCCAACCCTCGACATCCGAGACGCCTCCCGCCTGGCAGCCATTGATTTCATTGTGAAGTCGCTTCACGCAGTCATCATCAGACAGATCAAATGCCTCAACGTTATTCAAGTTTTGAACGCTAAAAATGGCATAGATTGTACCAGACAGATCGACACAGGCAGTTTTGATCTCACCAGGTTGATAGACACCTTGTAAGGCTCCGGCTTTGCCATCGTAACCACGACAGGCGCGCTCTGAGTGAAATCTGGCGTTGTCTATGTCGTCATTCCACCAGACAGTTTGCGGGTTGGGCCAGCCGCCCAAGTCCTGGCATTTGGCCGAGACCAAGACAGGAGCGATAGATAAGGCAGAGAGAAGATAAGTAGTCAGCTTCATTTTGATGAGAATGAGGACCTGAAAAGAAGGAGATGTAATTGAGAGACTGAGATGTGTAGGATGTGTAGTTTATGGGTAGGTTCATGTAGGTAGGTTGTCAACAGAGACCGAAACAGCATAGCAGCTGCCAGTCTTTTTGTACTTAGATCAAACAGCTTTCTGAGCACTGCCAGTTTCTCCTACTCTTCGTGAGCTTGTCTAGAGAAAAAACTTTCTAAACCAATAATGTTCAGATGACGTATGCAGCCAGATGAGCTGCTTACACTCGACCACCCGCATCGAGGGGCACGAATCCTGCGGGTAATGTTATTCCTGACTCGAAAGCCACCTCAGCTCATCCAAGGACGTTGGGCACGCGGAGTTGATCTCGCCCGACTGCTGCCTGCTGGATAGTGAAATGCAATCCTTCCTAAATGAAACTTCCTAAAATCAACCTTGATCATGTCGATCAACCATATGATGGCAGGGTTACATGCCTCATACGATTGGTCTGCTCGGACTTGGCGGACTTGGACTAGAACCCCGTAAGCCCCCATTAGTCTGTATACCATTCGGCTAGTCTTGGAAGCTCTTGATTGCCAAAGTTTTACTGTTTAGTCGGTATGGTGTCTGGGATCCTCCTCCCGTTTACACAATGGTCACGGCTATCATGTCGATGATTGTATAAAGACGCCCTTGTTGTCTGATCCAGATATTTTCACAATGCATCATCTCCCTCTCCTACCGAAGCAAAGAATATTACCCATTTTCAAACCCAAACCATTACCACATTATTGTACTCCCATATTACTCAACATGAAGACCACCTGCTACCTCAGCTCCCTCGTGCTTGTCCTTGCAACAGGAACCGGCACCGTCTTAGCTGGCGTATGTAACCTCCAAACCACCACTTTGCCCGTCTTGATCTGTCTTGAGAGGCCCGCCCTCTTCTAAAAGCTAGTGCTTGCTCTCACTTGGCCCTTCGATCCTCCCAATCCAGACAAGGCATCTGCTGACTTCTAAGGTTGAAGTGCTACGGCGAGGGGCTGGAAAGTCAAACTCAATGGCCCGGGCCGTTAGACGAAGGTAGGGCTGCCGCTCGTTATCATGTTGAGAGAGCATGCCGCGGCTACGATGGCAAACAGGGTGTTTTCCAAGGCACTTTCGAGCCCAACGAGGAAAGATACCACTGTGAACCATATGACGCGGTTACCAGTTTCGTCTTCAAGGTCAAGAACTTGAATTCGGAGCAGTCGTTTGATCTAAAGGATGACGATTGTGCCTTCCGTCTTGAGAACGAAATCAACGGTTGTGACCAAGGCGGCGCGTCAGAAGTCGCTGGATGGTGGTTTTCGTAAGTCCTTCCTGGATCATGATGCAACTACTTGCCAAGGTTCTTGCTAATGCATACATACCTTAGCTCTGATCCACAACCGATGAGCAACTGCGGATTCTAAGGTGCACCCTTGGCGATGGTTAACCTATGGATAACTAGAGTCTTTAAGGATTGATAAGACGGTCTATATATGTATATATGGAAACTCAAGCATCTTGATCTGTTAGGGGCGTGCAATCCGAGCACCAGATAGATATACGGTCGCGAGTTGGTCACTTTGTCCTGGCCACTGCTCAGCCTGCCATGCTGTATTAGATAGTGTATTGTTGAGTAGCCCAAGGGCGACAAGTCTATCACAACTCGAACTCTCATTTATATCATGTCTCAAGGTGATCAGAAGACTGGTACATTTGGACTTTCTTAGGTTCCAAACTTCATCTATGAAACGTCTGTAGTAACAGTGACGCTTTACTATTGGCCAGGTCGAACTGTTCGTAGCGAAGTCTCATAAATGTCACTTCACGCATCAGTGAAATGCTGATACTCCTCCAGCTACAGTCTTCCCAGTATTATGGTTATCAAGGAAAATAGCATAAACACATCAAAGTTACCCACCCGCAAACAAACTAGTCCAGATCTTTATTTGACCCGCCTGCCGGTTAACACGGCTGGCTACACGGCTGGCTGCACGGCTCATCCCTGGCTGGCCCTCACCCCGCTCGCTTTGAGTTGACAAGGACAACTCAAACGTACACCTACGCAGAAATCTCTTGCGAATTTGTGATATAAGAGTGAGGTATTCCTTTTATATATATTTACATATCTACATCCAGAAGTCTCTCAGCTGGGGACCGGCTTTCAGCTCTGGCCAGGCCACATGCCTCTCTGCTTCATCAATAATCTCTAGAAGCTGCTTTATCTCAGGAGGATCTGTAAATAGCTCTCCCGTCATCGCAATAGCTAATCCCGCCAAAGATCTTGCCGACACATAGCGCTGGTTAGAGAGCCATATACCACATATCGTCCGCGTTCCATTCCTCATATGTTCTTCTTGCAATGCCATGTACTTTCTTCGACCTATGCCCAGCGCTGGCACTCGTGGGTCGCTAGCCAAAAGAATGATCTTACATATCTCGAAATATTGCCGGGCGGCAATAGCACAGTCGTTGTAGTAATAGAGGCTGGGGAAGCTCGATTCTCTCTTTTCTCTGGATGGGTATTCACCATTGAGGGACAAGAACGAAACCGGCTTCTTCTGCTCCCACTCTTCTAGGTAAGCCCAATGTCGGTCCCAGATAGCGTCAGTTCGACTCTCAATCTCATAAGCGTAGCTGGTTACTCTAGCCGCATGCGACATAATACGCAACATCCAAGTTACGTCCGACGCCGTGTCAAATGAATCATCGATGCCGCAGTCGTATCCATTTAACTCAACAGGCCGCTTAGTCATATTAGCAACATAGATCTCTTGTCTGAGAACAATAGCCATTGCCGCGTCGCTTGTTTCCGAGGGATGAGGGTCGTGTTGCCTTATTCTCAGGAGAAGGGGAGCCGAGACAATGTGCCTGATCACAGGACGGCGCCCAGTCGGGTCTGAATAGTGGTGAATCATAAGACACATTCCTCCATTTACCATTGAATTTGCGGTAATGCCAACTCACCAGTCATTTCATCAAGTAACCGCAGTATCAGTGCCGATACGAGGATCCCATCGTCCTCCGACTGCGTCTCATGATTGTTGTTGAGTGTAGGTATTAGTATTGCAAGGCATTCTCTCTCGTACTCATTCGACTTGCAGTATACATCTTCTGTGGCTTCACGATGTCGAGCCGCAACTGCCAGCACAGTGTACAGGAGACCGAGGTCTTGGAAAAGTCTGGATTGAATGAAGGAGCGAAACGGTGCTCGTACCCAGCAGTAATCGAACTTTTGATTATTAGTTCGAACTCGTTAGCCAAGCCACCACACTTACCCAAGGTAACAGAACGTCGAAGAAGTGCTTTATGAGTCTGGCCTCGTCATCGGCGAGATGCCCCGGCTGCTGCGTGTCGATGTATGTGTTTTCAATGGTAGAGCTATTGCAAAAGTTTGATGCTTCTTTGTCGAGAAAAATCGCCCCGTCCGCCGGGCTTCTTGCTTTTGCTGCTTCGAAGATTGTTGGCCTCGTGCAATCTTGCAAGCGCGGTGGCGAGGACTTACCGTAGCGGTTGGTCAAATCTTGAGGAGCTTGTGTATGAGTTTTATCCTGAGTTGGTCCCCGCACCGGAAATTCAGGATTGGCTAGAGGCTGTTGAAAGGATGAATCTACAGGCGTTGACTGGGCTGATATTTGGCTGATTGTAGGATCTGGAGGCGAAGTTGCTAGACTGTCTTCCGGAACAGTGTCGTTTAACTCATTGACGGTTGTAGATGGCCCTTCCCGCTTCTTGTTGTGCGGCGTCACCTTGGACGTACTAGTTTGGCGAGAGTGTGGTGATTGTTGTGACTGATGATGGACTTGACCGAGGTCAACATGACGAAAGCGTAGCTCGCTGGTTCCGCCTCCTTTGCAGGCGGTGCCAGCGTCTTTGCAATTGGTGCAAGTATTATCTCGAGGGCGGAAGTCGCCTGTACGTGGCTCAGCGGCTCAAGAACAAAAGAAATGCCATCCTATACACGGTGCTGTGTGATGTAGAGGGAAAGTTACAGAAGCGACGATCATTGGCGATTGTAACAATGCTTACATTTCTTGTGGTTGAATCGACACCTCTGGCTTCATCCTCAGTCAGCAGTTCATCAGACATTGCCATGCTCCCTTCGGCTTCGTGTCATACCAAGCGCGAGAGCGAGTTCGGCTCCTCAGAATACCCGTTCGTGCTTGCTCACTGCTCACATGTTCCATGAGAACCATTTTTGATATCATTGATGATGAAGTTTGAGGGGACTGGAGGGGACAATTGAGGGGAGACGAACCTAAAGAGGCATTCGCCGACTCGAGAACTTGGGCGGCGGGGGAAAAGTCCGATTATGGTAAAGCGGCATCTCCACTCCACAGGCTTCGGGATAGGCCTAATGGGGCAATTTTGTCCTCGAAGTCCGCGCCTGTTCCACAAAGCTGTATGGCTTACCCGGTAGAATCCACGATCAACCCCATGGCGAGGTTTAATACTTCATCTACGTGACCTAATAGATTGCCCATCCCCTTTCTAGCTAATCCATTTTCCGTAGTGACATTTTTACACTCGGATTTATAATCGAAGCCTTCGCGTCAGCGGTCTGTTCCCCTCTCCAGTCGTGAGTAACATCATCCTACCTTGGTATGCGAATGATCCTTTTGAGGAGCTACATGCCATATAGAGTATGCTGAGGCGCTCCTATGAATATGGACGCGATGGTCCTTTATATAAAGTCCTTGCTATTGACGGCATTTCCTAGGCCATCACTTCTCTACCATCCAGTCAAATTTCTTCTCTTTATTCCATCATGATCGTTCATCTCCTATTTATGGCCATTTTTCTCTTCATCCTTGAGCCCTGGGTGACCTACTGGCGGGATGTGAAGAAGCTCCGTCGCTTCCCCAACGCCACATACTGCTCAGGCGTGTCCAATTTGCCTTTTATGATACAACGTTGGCGCGGATTCTCTTCCAGACAGATTCACTCCACCCACCAGACGCATCCCATTCTACGTATTGGCCCCAACACTGTTTCCTTCTCATCGCCAAGCGCCATCCGCGCCATTTACGGGCATTCTACCCCATGCGTCAAAGGAGGTTCCTATGACAACAATGTCACTGAGCACTCCGGCCTGATTGACGTGGTGGACAAGAAAAAGCATGCATTCAAGAGACGCATCTTATCAAACGCCTTTGCTACCCGCAATCTTGAGCAATGGGAGTTCAAGGTCGCGGATAAAGTTGGCAGGCTGCTACGGCAGTTTGACCGGTTGTGTTGCGCCGAACCACTGGAGAGTGGTCAGGCCTCAAGTATTGACGCCCGACGGTGGTTTAATCTCTTCACGGTCGAGGCTATCGTCGATATTGCACTGAGCCACAGATTGGGGTTTCTGGATCAAGCCGGCGCGCTAGTCCCTGTCACCGCCGAGAAAGGCAAACAGCAATGCGTGGATTTTGTCCAAAGCCTTCATGCGTCAAGGAGAGCTACAGCGTCAATTGTCTTCTCGAATTGGTTCCGGCCTCTAAGAGATGTACTCAAAACATTGCCAGGATGGTTCCGCGACCAATGGCTGGTGGGTCAGGGCTTTGACATGATAGTCAAGCATCTCACCCATCAGCGGCTTCAAAGGCATGAAGAGGGGGAAGATCTTGATGATTTAACTAGTTGTCTGCTAAAGGACAAGTATGGACGGCCTCGAAACCCAAGGACGCCTGATGTTGAAGGCGATGTGGCGACATTCCGTAAGCCATAGCCTCCGAACTAAAGAGCCCCCTTCCTAACCGACTTCCAGTGGATGCTGGCTCCGACACGACGGCCATAGCATTGACAAATCTCTTCTACTTTCTTCTGAAATCCCCTGCCGCATTATCTCGACTTCGTGCAGAGGTAGATGCTAACGCTGTGTTTGATGATGACGGTGTTGTTACATATGCCAGCGTCAAGCATCTACCGTATCTTCGCGCATGCATCGACGAATCGTTACGGCTGATGCCCCCTGTATCAACGGGCTTGCACCGTTTGACGCCTCCAGAAGGACAAGAGATCGATGGACATTGGATTCCAGGGAATACCATTGTGGTGGTGCCGATTTATACAGCCCATAGGAATCCAAAGTTCTTCCCAGATCCCGAGAAATATCTACCCGAGCGCTGGCTTGCTGACGGCATGAAAGAGGCGCGGTCGACCTTTATTCCTTTTAGCGAAGGGTCTCGAGGATGTATTGGCCGCAACATTACCTACATGGAACAAACTATGCTTCTTGCGACGCTTATACATCGATATGACTTTGAGCTTCTGTACGCCAATTGGGAGCAAAGCTACGAAGAGGCATTTCTCGTTTGGCCGGGCCCTTTACCCGTAACTATCTGCCGTCGAGAGATTAGGTCTAGCAGTTGATAATCTCTTGATTTTATGAGTGTTACAGCGGCTATGATGGAATATTTAGAAGAATTATGCTGGAAGGTGGGAAGGAATGGTCTCTCATGGGTTGATGGGGGCGTTTGTCTAGGTAGCCACTATAAATTGTATAGAATACCAACTAGGGTGAGAAGTGGCCTATTAGCATCTCAGGCACAGCCATGTTGGATGATCTCAGGAAACATCCTCGTTGTTTGCCCTCTCGTCAACAATTTGATGGTCGGGAATGTAGTAGAACGTGGTTATATTAAAACGGCTCATTGAGGCAAAGCTACAGTTCCGACTGATCGGGCCCACTTCCCGACAGCCAGCGGAGATGCCCACACGACTTGCCGAAGACCGTCAGCACGGCTCGGGATATTTATTAAAATATGGTGACACCCTCACCGGAGGTGGGGAGGGTGTAATAAAGTCCGAAGGATGTGTCTCTATGCTACGAAAGATTGTGTTGGATAAAATTTCATACTGCTAACTCTGGATAACTAACTATCACTAAGGAAAAAGAGGTTGGAAAGGGGGCTGATCAAGCTGCTGTTGTTTCCGCCGGTCCTGGTCGCGGATCTTCATCAAAACACCTAGTCATCGGTTAGGACTTATATAGCATTTACATAGAACTATTCTTGCCATCGGGTAGCTTCTCACAGTAGAGAGATGCCCGGTCGAATGGGGCATTAATCATTAACCCCTCTAGCATCTTGACCCTCGACACTGCAACATAGCTAAGCCCTGTCTGAAAGTCCCGCTCAGACAGATCCGTCACCATCTTGTCGACCGTGATGCTCTGTGACTTGTGAACAGTAATGGCATATGATACTGTAAGTGGGAACTGTTTCCGTGTACACGCGGATGCCCCAAGAAAGAAGTCTCGCCTTACAGGGAGTATGGGCACTACCTCACGCCCATCATCGGTGGTTAAGTAAGGCGGCCCAGTATACTTGTCCATCACCATCATAATGACACATGGCGCGTCACGAGGTGTATCAGCGCTGGGGGCCCAGCCGATATCGTATACTGTCCCTTGTGCCCCGTTGACCAGGCCTGCTGGCTGCCAGACGTTCTGGGTTAGCATAAGACGAGCACCGATACATATCGGAAACTGGCCAACCAGATTGCCAGCCTGTTCAGATGTGGCCTTGTCAGCACCTTTGCCAGTGTTCTTGGCCATGACTTGGATTGCTGGCTGTTTCAGATGGACGAGGTGGTCGTAGTTGTACTCATTGACACGAGCTTTCTTGCTATAGATCCGAAGAGCAGTGTCGAACTTATCCACCTCGCACTGGCCTAGCTTGGCCTGCACACGCTGGCTCAAAAGTTTCCATGATTCGATGGATAACCTCCCACCACGCAGTTCTTCAAGCGCGAGACGAAAGCCTGCCTGGTCGTCGCCCTGCTGCCGCTCGACCTTCTTCAAGAAGACAGTGTGGTCAAAGGCCCTGTATGCGGCCTGCCCAGAGACCTCGTGCAGGTCCTTGAGTGGCCCATCATAGTAGAGGGGCTTGTTCGCGACAGGTGGAAGCTGGAAGAAGTCACCAACGAGCATGACGCTCATGCCGCCAAAGAAGTCGGCTGCTCTGCCGGGAAAGACTTGGCGGAGTCGTTTGTCGACCCACGAAAGCTGGCGCAGACCCAGCATGCTCTTCTCATCGATCACGAGATATCGAACGTCCCGCAACTTCTTCTGGATAGCACTGGCATCTGCCGGCGATAGCTCTGCAAAAGCCCTGTCAACAGGCAGCCGGAGGAGGGAGTGTAGGGTCGTCCCCATGATCTGGTTGCTTGCGACACCTGTGGGTGCAGTTCTCCAGATTGGGCTGGGCCGGTCACCAGCGAGCCTCTGAAGATGCGAAGACAGAACTTTGATCATGTACGACTTGCCTGTCCCGCCACCACCGTCAACATGAAGTAGAATCTGCTCCTCGCTGCCACATTGATAGTGCCCAACAAACGTATCGTATACGATCCGCTGCTCTCGGTTGAGAGTATCGCGGGCTTCTAAAGGCAGGTCTTCAACATCCATATCGAGATGATTCTGCTCAATCTGCCTGCGCCAATAATCACCTTGAACAATGTCTGGGTCAGCGTAGCGGCCGACGTGGGGTGTCCAATCGTATTGGATGTCGATATCCCGTCTGCCAAGAAGATCGATTGCCTCTTGGCTTGGTGGGCAGTCGGGAAGCTGACGGGCAAGCTCAAGCCAGTCCTCCTCCACAAGGTCAGGTTCGTGAAATTCCTGCTCGAACTGATCCGGATCTGGTCGACGTTCCTCGGTGTTGGGTGTGCCGTAGTAATCATCAGGGTGCTGGTGGTTCCCGTAGCAGAATTCGGCGGCAGATGCATAAGAGCCATGCTCGACACCGTCAACCTCGCGTAGTTGATTGGGATCGCGATGTGGATGGGCCAGCATCAGCTTCACCCGGCAGAAATCGTCGTACTGGTCATGCTGGCGGTCAGAGTTGTACCGCGGGAAATAGTATAGAACGCGAGGCTTGGCCTGCCGACCCCAACGTGTCCACTTTGTCCCGTCCCTCTTGCTTGTATTCCAGTTGGCTAGAAAGTCAAGATAGGTCAGTTCTTCGTGGAGGGGTGGGCGAGAAAGATACTTATCATATATCCCAACAACCTCGGCGTCATCGTGATCACCCTGGAGGCGAAGAGACCGTCCCTGCTGCTCGTACGGACGGCAATCAACAGCTCTGACAACACGAGTGCCCTCCTGCAGTTCACAGTTGAGCAAGACGTGGCAGATCTCTTGCCCCGAGAAGTCTCTCTCAGCAAGCAACTTGTTCATTAGACGCGAGGCAAAAGATAGAAGCGGGTTCTGGTGAGAGACATAGGGCAAGATTTGCCGCCCCAGGCTGGCATAACTGTCAGTCCGCTTCTCCATCTTACTGCAATACTTGGCTGCATAATTAATCACAGCTTGAAGGCTGGTACAGGGGGAGATATCAATGTTGGCCAACCAGCCAAGACTGAGACACCGGTTATAGTGGTTCATAAGGCTGTCATTCCTAGCCGCCTCGAAGGAGAAGTAGGATCGTCCTTGTCGTCGAACAACCTCAGCCGTATCTCTCGTGTCTCGTGGGAAGAAGAAGCGGCAAGAAATCTCTTCCGAACCCTTCTTCTTTCGTAAGCAATATGCCTCACTGCAATGGTGGCGTTGGCAGCGGTTTAGAACCTGTGAGAGCCACTGGAACGTTAAGGGATGCTGCAAGGGATTTACAGCCAAGGGGTTGCCTTCTCCTTGTTGTTGGACTCGAGCTGGCTCGGGATTGACAGCTGTGACGTGGAATCCCCAGATACGGGCGAACTCCTTACGTACATGCTCATCATGTTCGAAGTCAACACTAGGCGCACCATCCATCCAGTATAGGCCGTGGCAATGGCTACTTCCGCGGCCCTGCCATTCATACCTGTTCCAATAATCAGTCACGTTGAATTTCCGCTTCAGAACAATATCCCTGAATAGGCCAAACCGCCTGTAGAAGTGCCAGGCTGCAACGTGTGGATTATCTCGGAGAAGCTTGCTAGACATGCCCATCCGTTGTTGCTCGGGCAACTCCTGCCAGTCTTGAAACTGGGGCAAATGTTGGTAGAGGCTCCTCCAGTGCAAGTCTGCCGGGCTGAATGTAATAAAAGCACCAGGACAGTCAAGGTTGTAGGCATAAGATTCAAGCTCTCGACGCTTTCGGTACCAATAAGGCCGTGTCCCGCGAAGCTGCGCTGTCTGACGGTTGATCGAATTGAGCAACTGCTGCGCTTCTGCCGATTCAGCGTCCTGGAAAGCTCTCAGTAAATCATCCCGCGTTATTGGACCCTGCCTTTGCTGGTGTTGCTTGACGAAATAGCTGCCTTTGGCCCGCGCCTGTGCTCGCATCAGCGTGTTGAAAACCACAAACCGGAAAGTGGGATGGCGGGCAAATCTGCCATCATGCCATCGTAGGGCATGCTGTATGTAGTCTGCATACTTGATGGGCCGCAACCTCGGCTCGACGAAATCGGCTTGACCACGAGGGAATAGTGTGGGAAAGGCCAAGGACAGGAGCGCTTGTGATCGGTTAAACTCATTGATTGGTGTCCTCCGAATATCTGGCATTTCAAGCTGATGTTGTGTTGACGGTCGTACAGGGATCGGTTCATCGCGCTCTTCGCCAAGAATGTGCGAATGTAGTGCTTCCATCTCGGTATCCTCTGGTAGCAGATCTGGCACTGCAGACTGGTCAACCTCATCCGGCTCAACATCGTCATTCTCCGTGACACCCAAATCAGTTGAAAGAGGATCAGTAACATCTACAGCAGCAACCTCATCAAGTACATCACCGTCTTCGGGTAGCACTGATATCCGCTTCTGGCAGACAGTAATATCTCGGTAACCCGGGTGGCTATGACGCAGGAAATCCAGCCACGCCTGTAGACAGCGACGGCGTACGCGGAACTGGCGTCTGAATTGGCGGTCAAGGTGGGCATGCTCGCTTGCATTCGGAGGGCGTAGCAGGATAACATCTAATTCAGAAGGTAGAAGAGGAAGTTGGCGATATACTTTGCCAACATCGCGGAGAAAGTGCACAATATGGCCACGATACCTGTATTGCTGGCCCCGGACCTGCATGACGTTCACAAACACATGAACTCGAGCGATTAGCATCTCTTCTATTCTTGTCAACTGGGGGAGGAATGCGGGGACTGAGCCAAAATCCAATTGATTTTCGGCTGAAAAAAACAGAGGTTCATCCTCCTTTTTGTTCTTGTCCTTAGCCATGCAACGCTTGCAAACGCCGTCTTTCAAGCACATGTCAAACCATGTCTCCTGACAACGGGCGCAGTGTTCCATCCGGTCGTTTTCCAGCTCCGTCCAGAACTTCTCCAAAAGCTCCTTATCTCTGTCAGACAACGGGCAATGCGACAGATCACGCGCCCAGTCCGGGTCAGGAAGCTCAAAATCTCGATTTTCCGGGTGTTCGATGGCCGGCTGCTGCTGCTGCTGCACAGGTGGGCGGGGATATCTTCCCCGGGCTCGCCTTGGCCAGATAGAGTGACTCGATACCGGAGACTCTATCGGCGTTCCAAGTTGTATGCTTCCCGGAGAAGCAACCGAGGGACCTGAGCGGGAAGAAATCAGTGCGTCTTCTCGTGTTGGCGTGGCCATCGGTGTCCCCAGCAGGATAGTTTCTTGTGAGTTAGTTGGTGCACTTAGCTGTAAGTCTGTCAATGGTAATCCTTCTCGGCGTAGTGGGGACAACCCAGCTTGCTCTGCAGTACGCTTGGAGGCGCCTAAGGCACGTCGATTCCTACAGTCGAAACAGTCAGCCGTAAGTCTTCTACATGATGATATAGAAGAAATTTTCTTGGAAATAAACTGATCTGCTGGTTTCACCTGCTTGCAGTTCCTGCAAACTTTCATTGAGGGGATAGAAGGAGCCATGAGCATGGTGGGTTAGGGGGACGGTTTGATGAGGTACCATGGGGTGAGAAGGATGAATATGTTGCCTGTCGTTGGCAGGCCGACAGGCCCACACAGGTGGAGACAAATCTGAAAGCCTGACCAGTCCGCGATGAGTGGAGACATGATAACGGATCTGACGAATGGGAATAGAGCTTTTGAGTTCAAGTTATCGTCGTAATAGAAGTCCTTCGGACTTAAAAATCCCCAAGTAACCCGCCGCAGTCTTGGAAGGACTCGACTGGATCTTGCTGAAAATCAGATCATTGAATGAGGCCAGCCGCTGGGAGCCGAATGAATTTTTCAGTGTCATTACCAAAGACTGCGAGTGGCATCATGACTAGCCAAGTTTCAAAGCTAGAAGCCCTCCTCCGCCAGCAACCACACATTCCCTACGCTACCCCATCCTCGCCGAACTACAAACAATTACGCGAAGCCTACATCATGAGCACAGGTGTCGAGCCGCTGGCTATTACACGTCCCCAGACAGCCAATGATGTCGCTTTGCTTGTATCTCATGCTGTCGACGCGGGTCTACCCTTGACGGTACGATCGGGCGGCCATGACCTTTTCGGGCGTTGCTTTGCCTCCAGCGCGCTGGCTATTGATATGCGCGATATCAATAGCGTCCACGTAGCCGACGATTGCCGTTCGGCTAGCGTTGGCGGTGGTATCCTAGCTTCGCACCTGGCAGCTCAGCTTGGTGCTCACGGGTTGGCAACGGCCATGGGGTCCGCGCCCACAGTCGGCTGGGTGGGATGGGCGACGCATGGTGGCTACGGACCCTTTGCGGCCAACTATGGACTTGGAGTAGATCAAATCCTTGGGGCTACGGTGGTTAATGCACAAGGCAGAGTGGTGGAGGCGGATGAGATGATGTTGGAAGCGATTCGCGGCGGCGGCGGATGTATCGGCGTCATTGTACAGCTGACTATCAAGACGTACCCTCTCAACGAGGTAAGTAGCCTGAGCAGGCGACTTTTTCCTAACTCGTTTATCCGTGAATCTAGCTGACGAGCTATCGGATTGCAGGTTCTCGGTGGTACCATTATGTATAAAACGGACAACTCGGCAATGACGTTAAGCAAGTTTGCCGCGGGCTACAGAGCGCTGGCTGAAGCAGGGATCCCGGACACGCTAGGGATACAGCCAAGTTTCGTCAACACGCCGATGGGGAGAGTGTTTGCCGTCGGCTTCGTATGGAGTTCCGACGACCTAGAGCTTGGCTATAGCTGGCTAGCACAGATCGAGGCACTTGGCGAGCCGCTACACAATAGTGTCAAGTCCACTACGGTTAAGGACTGGCTTCACGATAATGGCGCTTTCCTGCCTAGGTCAACCTACGGTGGAACCTGTACAGTCAGCGTGCGGCAGCTCACTGATGAGATCAGTGAAGTTGTGGACCGCGAGGTCGCCAAGATGCCAGCAGACCCAGCAGCACTATTCTCGGCGCACGAGCTCAGAGGAAAATCTACGGCGCCTCACGCCGACTCGGTCTTCGCGGCACGGACATCACACTATGTTCTTGAATTAGTCGCTACGTCGAGTTCACAAGACATGATACGACAGGTACAGCAGTGGGAAGAAGGGTTCCGCGATGCTCTTCTGCAGACGGCGTCAGATAACCTTCTTCCTTTGACATATATTTCTCTGACGCCACCCAAAGATGCGGACTATCCCACCATATATGGAACGCGCTGGGAGAGGCTGGTGGCCATCAAGACGAAATACGATCCCAAGAATGTGTTTAGATATGCAATGCCGCAATTTGTATTACTATAGGATTAGTTTATTTAAAATACTCTCTAGCTCTAGGTCCGTCCTAGTCTTGCTTTTTATAGTAGCCTTTATTAAGTTTAAGATGCCCTAGCTTTTGTTATTAAATCATAGTTCTTATTATACTATTACTACTTCTTATCTTTTACTCTTTAATATTAATTAATCCAGCCGCTATAAAGCTTTCCCGATAATACGCCACTGCAGCCGCTCTCTTGTAGTCCTGGACCTCGCTTAGCCATTCCTCGACAGCGCCAGCCATCCTCATGAAGAAAGATCCCATGTCCGTATCAAGCATTCTTCGCACTTCCATAGCTTCTCGCCGCGACCTCTCTTCTGCCGAAAAGTGTTGGCACTGAGCATTCAGATGAGCCAGCTTGTAGCGGGCGACGGGCTGGGTGCCAAGCACCTTTGTTGGTTTGCCGGGCGACTGCAAGAATATTGCCACGGCCTTTCCATCCGTGTCGCCTGAAAACAGTTGCACGCCGTCACTCTCCGTGAGGGACTGAAATAACTCCTCACACCATCGGGAACCTTTCATGGCCGTTGCCATACGTAGTGTCAGATCGTCCAAATGAGGGATCAAGCGCGATGGCAGGGTCTGGAAGCCGGCGGCCACAGCCAAGCCTACAATCCATACGCAGCCCAATGCCACACTATCTTCGGCTTTTAGAAAACTGTAGTCTCGGATATCCTGCCAGACTTTCAACTGAGCTGCGTATGCCTCTACAGCAACCTCGGCCATGTCGATGGTAGCTAGGTATTGGGTAAGGAGTCGAACAGGGTGCACTGGGGACGGGAAGTGGACTTGGGTGATGCCTGCGGAGTATCGCATTAGCGATGTCACCAGCTCAGGAGCCGTTGTCTGCAACTGTAGTTTAACTTCCAAGAGACAGGTCAAGAGGTCTACAGGTTGAGTGCGCAGGACTTCCTCCATCTGGATGGCCGTCAGCCGCATCAGTGGTCCCGCTTGTGCATACCTCCCTGCGTGCAAGAGGTTTGCGAGTGAGCCGATTGAGGATATCAGTTCGGCCGAGGGTCGATGGAACGCATATTCGTAAAATGCAGCATTCGCCAGCTCACCCGGCGTCCATCTTCCGCTGTCGAAAGAACCCCACGTGTAAGCGCTAATGCAGGAGAAGATGCGACTTGGCTCTCTGTATGTATCCGGCATTTGTATCGCAATAGGCTTCGGAGACAATCTCCGGCGGATCATTGCCATTGCTTCTGTTGGCTTAGAACATCCCCGTTTGACGAAGGTTTCTGACGCAAGCTTGCTGGCGTCAACTTGAGATTCTGAAGGGACTACTGCTGCCTTTGCCGCCTTCTTTGTTTGCGATACTAGTTTCGGTTCCACTTTTCGATTGTTCTTGAGATTGTTCTTGACATAACCCCATTTGGTAAGCCGAGTTTTGTACATCTTGGGCCTTGGTTCAATTCAGCTTAGCGACAGCAGTTCGGCGGCAGAGAACCTACGATGCGTGAAAGCCATAGTTCGAAGCCATTATCTCCATGACGTCTAGGAGCCTCTTGCTCTCGTCAATATACAGCCTTTTAATGATGGCTCTATGCTTTTCCCATTGGCGCGCACCCTGCGATGCGTAATCCTTCCATCCCTTCACCTCGGTTGGACCATTGCGATTTGCGAATGTACAGTCAATTGCGGTCGGGCTTCCAAGCACCTCGAATTCTGGTTTAGTGGCACTTTGGCCGCGAAGGGGCTGTTGGCCGTGAGGGCGATTCTGGTTAGGCATGGCGTCTGCTTACGGTCGGTATCTGAGTTGGCGATGCAAGAGGCAGACAGTCAGTCAAGCGTAATGCGGGGAGGATGACCAATCCGGGTGTATTTATAGCACACTACTTTACTAGACTGGGTCCGTGCGGCGGACTGCGCCTCCCATGCGGCATCACACTCGAGGCACAAACGCGGCTTGCAAATACATCATTGTATTGTATTGTATTGTATTAATGTTTTACGCCGGGGCGTCCTTAGTTGAGGGCAAAAGACGCCTATATAGTAGACATTCTGAGCCAGACTCCTATCTAAATACAGTCGAGTTCTACATAGGAAATTGGGGGGATAATAGGTGGGCATCGTGTCTCAGTGGCGTCGTACGCCGTGAGGTTGGTGTCTCCCCTTTCCTCTTATTGATGCAAATACATCATTGAAGGTTCTTAAGGTACATACTGATGGAAAAGTCTTCTGAGCATATATTTCTAATGATTTGACTGGCTGGATATATGTATGCTCTTTGTGACTGCTCTTTATGATTGCTCTTTGTGATTGCTCTTCTACCATCCACCTGTATTTTCAAGGTCTAATTGACAGCTGGGATCCTCCAGCCACGGATGACAAGAGGCCGAACACAAGGTGCCATTTTCAGGCACGACTCCAAATTCAAAGTAGTCTTGTAAGATCTGGTTGGTGCAGTCGCTCCAACCTGCCGGGATTGTGCAATGTCCAACGGAGTCCTGGATCACCACGGCCGAGCCAGGATGTCCCGCTGACATGAGGTCTGCATTGATAGCGGGAGTAACTGGATCAAGCCGGCTGGTCAAGAACAGGAGCGGCGCAGCTGGAACCCCGGGTTTAAGGCTGGGGTCTGCGGGGGGCGTAATCCACGGTCCGTGAAATTGATCTTTCGGCTTGAGACGGTAACCCGCACACTCGAACGGGATTGTTGCCCACTTTGCTCCGAAGGTGTCGGACTCTGTCGTGTACTTCTCGAGCATCTCGGAGTAGTAGGCAGGATCGTGATCGTGCTCAGTTTGGTTGCCAGCAGCATCGCTACAATGGATGGCATAGGCTGCCTCCACACTCCTGATTTGGTTACCACTATCACATTCTTCCTGACTACCATCAGGACCAATGGTTGCAGCCAACAAGGTAAAGTTACCCTGAAGGGCATCCGAGATCATCTGTGCTAGTGGCGCAAATGCAGCGATAGGTTGATAGATGGACGCCGATATGGCGCCGCGAATGTCGTTTCCGGTCACGGCTGTGATGCTGGTGCCCGCGACGTGATGGAGTGGCGATGTGTTGAGGTCAGCAATGAATTGGTTCACCCGTTGCTTGATGTCAGCACCGCTCGTGTCGCTAGAGGTATAAAGTGCGCAATGGTCTCCAGAGTCATAGCAGGTGTTGTAGAAGTAATCCACGACGGCCTCGGTGTCTCTCAGATTGCCAAGCCATTCCTGGTATAAGGTTAGTAAAAGACGGTATTCGCAGACAACAACTTCATTGAGAATACTTGCATTGTTCATATAGTCCTTCGCATTGACGACACCGTCTAGAACGATCCGCCCAACTCTCCCGGGGAACATAGACGCAAAGGTATTTCCGAGGGCAGTGCCGTAAGACAAGCCCAAGTACTGGAGGCGAGGAGCATGGTCAACCTCTGAACTCGTTTCGATCCTGACCAGGTCTTCATCCGCCTCCCTCCGGCGCTCAAGCGCGGCCACTTGATTCTTCTGATGCTCATCAAGGCGGTCAACTATCGCGACCATGTCACGACACACAGCAGCGGTAGTGACATGTTCCAGGATGCCCGATTCGGCCAACGTATTCTCGCACACAATCCCTCTCCCTTTGAACAGCTCCAAGGAGCGTCGCAAGGCGTCTTCGCTCGAATCGAGGGGACCGATCCCATAGAGCACTTGTTCGTAGGTGTTCCGCGCAAGTACATCGCCACCGAAGCAGTCCGCCTGAGGTGTGGTGCTGCCAATGCCGCGAGGGTCGAACCCTAGGTAATCGAACTTCTTGTTGTTATCAATCATTTTTTGTAAGTGGTGGCCAGACTGGCGCACGAGCTCGACACCAGGGTTTCCCGGCCCGCCTGGGTTTAAGACGATGGTGCCGCCATAGTCGGGGTGATCGACCGGCACTGAGGCAGGCAGCATAGCGATTGCGATTGCAATGGTGCGGTTTCCTCTGTGGTCGTTCCAGTCGAGTGGCACCTCAAGGCGGGCACAACGGAGTCCGTCGAAGCAGTCATGGTACTGTAGGTCTCGAGTAGCCTCGATTGTTGACCAGTCGAACTCTGTGCCTCTCGCACCAGCCGCGGCCATTGCCGCCAGGCCAGCCAAAATGCTCGCAGATTGCAGCAGCATTCTTGGAGTTTCGTATACCGTATACGATGTGGTACTGTGATGAGATAGCTCTGTAAATCTGGAAAAGGTGATCTTTGGTTGGAGACTATAATGCCGAGCATCGCGGAACTTTATGTGCATTTATAGCTCACTGCCGACACCCCGATAGGGAATGAGTATAAGCCGAACTGGAGCCGTCCTGGGAGCTGAGGTAGTGGCCACTTGCATAGTCTTGCCGTCTACCACAACTACAAAAAAGAAACCTACGCGATTCAAGCAATGGTGGTGACAAAACAGGTAAATAAGCACTTCTCGAGCATTATTAGTTGTACCGGTATTGCGTTTCATCGACTAGGCAACATCTTTACAAAGTTCCATCTGCAAATCCTCCTTTCATCCTGATATCTTTAGCGCGACCTTGTTCCACTAAATGAGGTATATCGGCACCTTTTTTTTCATTTCGACAAGAAATAGCTGGGTGTGTTCTACAGCGGGAGCCCTGTGCGCAAAGCAGGGAGGTGGCACAGTCCAGCCACAAACGCAAAGGCATGACGACATCTTCTGGCCCCTCTTAAAAGTGCCAAATTACCCGATTTGGACATGGAAAACCCACACGGCCACGCTGGTGAACCTTGGTGCTGCAACTACTGCTCTTCGTCAGTGCAGGTCATCACTCTCAATATTGCCTAATTAAAGATGTCGCGTCACATAGAAAGCGCTCTAGCCTGACGTAATTGCTTAATACGGGGCGCCGTTCACGGAACCCTTGTCGTCGGAGACATAAGCTCATCCCGTAGCATTGAGGAGAAAGTGCCGATTTACCATTTGAAGTGGCTGACTTCACAATGTGGAGATACGACGGCACTGTAGGATGTGCTTAGGCCGTTTGGAGAGTCTTGAGAATGGGATCACGGGCTACGAGGCGTGTGTCGAAATATAAAGAGCTGAGGCAACCGATGTCCTCGCTTCACTCGCTGCAGTTTCATTCCTCCTGAGATCAGAAAATCAGGAAATCAAGGCCTTCACAATGTATTATAAGGTTCCGTGCATAAGCACGGCGGTTTCTTGGGCGTTGCTTGCTTGCGTAGCTCAGGCCGCGTCCAATGGATACTGCCCACCATTGGGTCCTGTCCTTCCACCACCAACGAGCCCAAGCACATACTCAACCTACGGGACAGCGGCTGATGAACTCAATGCAAAGCTGAAAAAATTGACGTCCTCTTTCAACTCGTCGGCAGTGTCTATAGGCGTCCGATCCATCCATGAGGCGGCACCGTTGTTTGAGTTTCACCACTCACCTCCTGAGTCCGATCCCGCCGGTGTCTCAGTGGTGGACTCGGACACTGTTTATCGACTAGCGAGTATGACGAAGCTTTTCACCGTCTTGGGCGTTTTGAGGATTGAAAGCATCAGTTTCGAAGATCCAATCACCAAGTATCTCCCCGAGCTTCGCGACATGAACGAGCAGGCACCGACCCAGGACGCCATCCACACTGTCGATTGGGATTCCATTACTATAGGAGCCCTTGCAGCTCATCAGAGTGGCGTCGGTGCCGACTGTAAGGCGATCATCCCATAGAGAATTGAGATGAGAGAGATGAGAAACTAACAATAACCAGTGGCGGTGGATCTCGTGAACCTGCCTGGTGACTGGATCTCGAAGGGTTTCCCGCCAGCTGACAACGCAACGCTACTCGGCTGCTCTGGTTTCTTTGGGCAAAGGCCCTGCAACAGCGAAGGTAAGATCTACTAAAACCAAAATTATAGCCGTCCGTAAAGATCTACTCACTTTCAATTAGATTTCTTTGCGCACTTTGGGCGACGCCCGCCGGTATTCGCACCCTTCACAACAGCGTCGTATTCAAATGTCGGGTTCATGCTGCTCGGCCTCGTCATTCAGAAGATGACAAATCAGACCTATGAAGATTGGATACAGCATAGCATTCTGGACCCAATTGGAATGAATCTATCTTTTACTTCGAAGCCGTCAGATTCGTTCGGGTTCATTCCCATCAATGACACCAATTGGGGGATCGACATCGGCGTGGAGGCCCCGTATGTAACTCCATGCTTGCTCATCCTAAGCGAAACTAACCCATAATTTAGCACGGGGGCACTCTACTCGACTATATCAGACCTACTGGCACTCGGTACGTCAATCTTGAGCTACGGCATGCTCTCCCCCGCCAAGACAAGGAAGTGGATGAAGCCTATGTCCGCGACCTCTTCGATTAGCACATTCATCGGTGCCCCATGGGAGATCTATCGATCCAACAACCTGACAGAGGATGGGCGGATGATTGAATTTTACACGAAAGCTGGGGACCTCTTTAGCTATCACAGCAGCATCGCTCTCATTCCGGACTACGATTTGGTCATGGTCGCCCTCGTAGCCGGACCCGAAGTCAGTGGCTCGACGACCTATCAGGTCATCGGAGAAGCAGCGACAGCTTTGCTACCCGTCGTGGAACAGGCCGGCAAGGCAGCAGCAGAGACTCAGTATGCAGGAACATACAGCGATGCCTCGACCAACTCATCTCTCACCCTATCCACCGATAACGGTCCAGGTCTCAGTGTCACCAAATGGCAGGTTCGTGGAGTGGATGTTATCGCCACACCCATGTTCAGCAATGATCCACTTGAGAACCCGCCGCCTGTACGACTGTACCCTATGAATCTTTCCACGGCCAATAAAACAACCTGGAGGGCAGTTTTTCAGGACTTCACGGCTGACGAGGCCGCTGCGAATGACGCGCTGTTTCCGTGGGCCGAATTTTCGTGTAGCTCTTGGGGAGTTCTGGACAGAATTGTCTATCAGTTTCAGGGTCGAGATTCTTTCGTGTTTGATATGGCGGATGATGGTGAAGGAACTTCCAAAGCTAGCACCCTTAATCTTCCAGGCTACCGAGTGGCGTTGACCCGCACATCCTAGGCATCAACGCGATTGTCGTTCAATTAGTAGCACGTCTATACTCCAACTTCAAATAGACATGCTAGGCTTAGCTATAACATCTATAGTTCCATTCATTCGTGGTACCATATCACCGTGACTGCCTCTTACACACGATCGTCTTCATCTCGCCTTCAAACCCCACTTGCATTTTGGGACGGTACAAATGAGATTGACTTCGGGTAGACATAGTTTTCAACACCATGTCGCCCTCCCGTAGTGCCCCAGCCGCTGGATTTAAAACACGCCGCAGGCATAGTGGCTAATGTAATTGATCTTTTAGCATCTTGCCCAAGTAGAAGCACCCTGATTTCCTTACCTTCTGCAGCGATAGTTAGATTGTTGATTTGAACCATGCCGAATTCTAGTTTCCTCGCGAGTTCAAGTCCTCGCTCCCAGTTTCTCGTGAAAACGGAAGCAGATAAGCCACCCTCTCGGGAGTTCGCTTCTGCCACAGCGCTGTCATCGTCGTCGACGCAGACTACAAAAGCTGTAGGTGCCCATCCCTCTTGC
The DNA here is from genome assembly GCA_000966855.1 of Fusarium sp. JS1030. NCBI lineage: Eukaryota > Fungi > Ascomycota > Sordariomycetes > Hypocreales > Nectriaceae > Fusarium > Fusarium sp. JS1030. Next base: position 261,725 of record JWIW01000025.1, read on the forward strand.
TTCGAGATGATCGACTGGGGATCGACGTCCGTCAAGATCGAAGGTGAAAGTGAAGCCGGGGCAGTCATGCTGTTGCTACCTGCGAGAAGCTTTGCGCCGCGACTGATAGCGTCATCAACAACTGCTTTGGCCTTTTCGGCAGAAGCATTCGATACCGCGAACCCCGCTGTAGGATACTTTTCAATTTCCGCGGCCAGCAAACGGTTGAACTCATTTTTGATGGACGACTGGACGATTATGCGCTCAGTTGAAACGCAAACTTGGCCATGATTAAGCATAGCCCCTTGCACGCACAGCTTAGCAGCATTGGCAAGATCTGCGTCATCAAGAACAATCGCAGGGCTCTGATCACCCAGCTCCATCAACGTCGGCTTCAGATACTTTGCAGCAAGAGCGCCGATGCTCCTGGCTATTACCGGGCTCCCGACGAACTCAACCTTGCGCAGTCGGGGGTGTGCAACGATGGTTTCGGTGACCTGTGCGGCGTCTGGGCGGTCTGCCATGACCATATTGACAGATCCAGGAGGAAAACCGGCATCGAGAAAGGTTTCTACAGCAAATTGGTGTGTCCAGGGGCAGAGTTCAGATGCTTTCAGCAAGACGGTGCATCCGGCTGCAAGCGCCGCAGCAATCGCACGAACACATAGTATGAGTGGCCCGTTCCATCTGCCGAATACAATTATCAGCACAGGAAAAGAATATTTCAATGGTACAAAAGGAACTTTTTCTCTGACTCTGGGCTTAATGGGGAGAAACGCACGGAATAATGGTGAGAATAGGCCCAATAGGTTCTTTGACCACAATGTTATGATGCCCGTAGTATGACGGTCTGACTTCTCCGATAAGGGCGCTCTCAAAAGCACCGGCTAACTCGCGGCAGACAGTTGAAATGACCCTGGAGGTCATTGCGGACCAAGTCTTGTCGCAGCTTGTCTCGGTCATCTGTCGATTCATACCATCCTCAATTCTTTCGTCGAATAGTTCCGCCGCCCGTAGCAACAAGCGTCGTCGTTCGTGGATAGGAGTTTGCTTGTAGGCAAGGAACGCTTCCCACGAAGAATCGACAGCCTTTGTGGCGATCGCAACGTTGGCCGACTGGCCATAATGTATAATCTCTTGCTTCCGTGCGGAGATGACAGGGAAGTAATTCACCGGCTCTTGAACTGGCTTTCCATCGATTATGCAAGGGACGAAAGCTTTCCCATGTTCATTTTCGTATAGCACAGAAGGCATTTCGAAGAGGAAAAAATAGTTGAATCGTAATGTAGAGAATCGTTTGTATTAGACAGTTAAGTGGTTTTACAAGTAGCAAATTTGAAGCTGATCAGGGAAGGGACAAGCTTAATTATAGGCATAATGAACCCGTGTTAAGGACCAAGATAGCTAACTAGTGTCAACATTACCAGCTGCACCTTAGCTATTACAACGGACGGAGTTAAATCTTTCGGCCGAATGTACTCATCCGGCCCCGTGTGTCGTTACAACCCTCACTTAACGTAACGGGCGGGGTTAACTCTCTCGGCCGGGCCCATTGACCCGGCCCCGTATATCAGAACAGCAAGTTATTAAACCAATTAATCATACCAATTGAATATTCGTGAGCTTAGTCATTGTCAACGTTGTTGATCTCTGCATCTGCCATTTGATGGATAGAGAAACAATCGAACCCGGCTATCTTATACAAGTACTTGTGGAGTGCCAAGGTGCTGGTCTTTGCCGAACACGCCCACTTCCCCGAAGCCGAAATGCCCACACAGCTATGTACCGGAGACCTGACAACAAGCGTCTCGTTTACATAGCGTGAGCTAGAGATGAATCTGTTCATCGGGACCACTCTCTGTCTTGGCACGACCCGTTCTGTGACACCCGTATTCCGACACCTGCCGACGTTCCGAATAACTCACATCGTGCGCTATGGCTGGGTGACAAATACATAATGACGACCGAGTTGACCTTAACCTCGTCTTGACGTATCCGGCCGATGTCACATTGCCCACCTTTCCGGTCGGCTTTACGTGGCACTCGGATCTGGAGCCGGGAAATCAAGCGGGGTTGATCTACCACCGACATTGTTAACCGATATATAGGTATGATACACATGGTCCAGATAGTCTAGAACCACCATCGTCAACCATTCTTACATAAACTGTGTTATTATCTTCTCGTTTGTCTAGGAACTCAATAACCACCATGCCGTCCCAGGGCCACACGAAGCTCCATGCCCAGGACTTTCTCGGCTATGTACGCGCCTTCAACGCCGCCGACTACCCTGCTCAGCATGCCTACTACACCAACGATGTCGAACTTGTCCTGCCTGACCCGGCTATCCCAACGCTCAAGGGGTCTTCGGCCATTATGGAGCACTACAAGCCGATACACGCTAGTGCAAACGAGATTGTCGTCCCTATCATTGTCTTGAGCGACCGTGGGCGCTTATTTCTCCAAATGGAGACATACTTCCACTACAGGGAGGAGGTTAAGAGGGCAGTACATGACTATCACGTTCACCCGGGGGATGTTGTTAAAATTCACTGCTGTGCAATTTATCATCTAGATGATGATGGAAAGATGAAGCGTATTACGTGCTACGGATTTAGCCAGGAATTGTTGGGCAAGGTTGATATTAAGGAGAAGATCCGAGAGAGCGAAAGCCGAGCTGATGCTGATTTACGACTTAACAATTATTAAGGGAGAACAAAAGAATCTTGAATTAGGACTTTTCCACTCTATCATATACACACTATCTATCGTGCTTATTATCCAGCTTCCACAACAACAAAGAACACAGTATATTGACACATCATAGCATGATTCAGCCCGAAGGGCGTTTTACTCAGTCAGAAAAGAGAGCATAAAACCGTCCCTGATTGGCCAATCGACATGATCTGTGCTCAACTCGTGCTGGAATTGGTCGGCTGCCGACGCTAACTAAATGAAGGCCACAAACCCCCCTGAGCGTTGACAAGGTAACTAGCAGCTTAGCTTGACAATCCCTTCAAGAGCTCACGCGTTCTTCTTTTCTTTAATGCTTCTCTCTTCCTGTCAAATCTACCAAATCCGTCAGGTTGCTAACATTTCTAGGCTCACATATCACCTCCGTAACTGACCCACCTCCCTACGTTACCCAGTTTTCATGCCTCTGATCAAGCCGTTTAGTGTCCTCCTTCCCTCATCACTTAACTAGAGCTAATCCAAACACAATAAGGATATCCCCTTATCGAGACCAGCCACGACATCAAACTTGTGGACCGTCGGACAACTCAACTCACCTGCACGGGACAAAGTCTTCCTACCCTCCCTAGCGATATTCAACAGTCCAGGTGGCAAGAGGTGGAAATAAACCGTATATATGGCCAGATGGAGGACGATGTAAGCTTGGCAGTTCGGAACTGCCGTAACTGCAAGCATGACCTGCCCGAGGTCGAATTTCGAAGCGTCAAGGACCCTACGAAGCTTATAGGGCAGTGTAGTAGCTGTAGAGCACGCCAAAAGGAACGGGCAACCGAATCTAGAGCCTCGATCGCCACCATGCGGAATATCGCCTCAAAGCTATCGCCACGCAGAGCCACAAAAAGGACCGATTCGATGGCCGAATTGACACCTGTAAGGAGGGCTGGACCGTCTGTAAGCGATTCACAACCTCCCGCCACGCCTGCTTTATTCCATGACGTGGTGCCCGTACCCCATGGACTGCCTAGACCTCTGCCGGGGCCATCTACCGCAAGGGCGGTGGAAGGATCTTCCCCTATTTCTTCTACCCTTAGCCTACCAACAGTAATTCTGGGCACGCCGATACCTCAAGCGCCAGTTCCCCGAAGCGCCCCTCCAACGGCTCCTGTTGTGCTAGGCACGCCTTTACCACAGGAATCATACCCTGCCACTCCTTCATTATTGCCACATGGGCACCGCCGCGGCCGTTATACACGTCAAAGCGCACATGCTGAAGAACGACAATTTGATCGGATAGTTGATCCACCTTTGACAGCGGACCTTGACTTGCCTGCTCTTAGCGAGGAGGATCAGGCTCTCGTGCGGGACTTCTATACGGCCCTGGACGATGACAAGATGCATAGTTGCATTCGCTGCCGGGAGCATTGGTTCGATATGAAAATAAACAGCTTGAAGATCTGCAGCCGCTGTATTAGTCGAGACAGGAAGAGAACCCCTGACGAGCCTTACTTCTTCAGCGATGCGAACAACCTTGACTTCCGGGAAGTTCCCGGTAATCTACCTGGCCTAACAATGGTGGAGGAGATGCTAATAGCTAGGGTTCACGTGCATGTGAAGGTCCTGCAAGTGCGTGGCGCTCAGTACAAATACCGCGGTCACGTTGTCCACTTCCTTCGTAATGTTGGTAGGCTATTCGAAGAGCTTCCGGTCCTACCTGAAGAACTGGATATCGTACTCCTGCGGCCTCCTAACATGGAGGGCGACCCTCGCCTGTTGCAGCAGTTCTCTCGCGATTTCCGGGTACGCCGCTCGTGTCTGTTGACCTGGCTGCACTACTTGCAGCGCCACCATCCGGGCTATCGCGACATCGTCGTGAGGCAGGATCGATTGCAGAGGCTTCCTCTCGATGGCAGCATAGTTGCTTCAATTGCTAGCCAAGTGGCTGACATGCCCGACGGCGAGGTCCCCCAAGGTCCCGTTGAGGAGGTCATAGAAGAGGACCCTGATGATGCGGATGCATCCGCGAT